>CAKNWT010184285.1:0-11910 GCA_932066315.1 Andricus coriarius
TGCAAGAAAAACTATTGCAATTACTCCGTGACCTTCTAACGCAAAATTTCACGTAGAATCCGAATTCCAACAAGTTAAATGTTCATCTTCCATTTTTAATGAGTTTTTCTTGCATGATACGGAGAGGATACGATTTGCATACTATAAAGATACGCTGTAGCGTATCCGCTCCGTTCATTCGGCCAGCCAGGGATGCAATTTGTCTCTGAAAGACTAATTGTATGATTAGCATGTTGTAAACATTTTTTTAACTTCACTTATCAGTAATAAGTAACAAGAAATTATAGGATTTAATAAAATTTTATTTCTCCCTTCAGGAAAAACATCCACGAGGAGACTGCAAAGAGCTCTTGGAACTGATAGTCATTTTTCTTGGCGAAAAACATCACGGAAGAATATCCTATTGATTCAAGAAACCTGGAGAATTTCATGACGCAAGATGGATGGTAAAATCCATGTACGCGTTAAAAATCTTGTTATTCAGAGCAGAATTTACGATTACTATCGGAGAAGTCAGTGGACTCAGAGTAATTTGCATTTTTGTTGTTCTTTTTTATCAAAGATCCTGGTTTACAGCGTCAAAACCAGAAGCAGCGAAAACAATGATCTTACTCTAGTACAAAGACTTCTTCATTGTTCTTCTCTGAATTAAAAGATTTGTAACGTGGCTTTAAAAAAAATTGTCAATCATCTGTGGTACTTGAGTGAACTCACAATCGGCTTAGCTTAATATTTTATCTGATCTTGTGAACTTCGACTTGGAATGGTACCTGGGTGAGGTGCCTTGAACAGTGTCTGTGGGATACTGGGCGACCGCTCAGAGACTCCACAAGGACGGCCAAACCCGTTTCCTAGCTGCTCGTCGGCAAACAGTGCCGATCACCCTAGAGTTCGGGGTGCTGCTAAGAATAATTTAAGTGGAAACACTATGACGAACCGGCGAAGCGTCCACATTAAGTGGATGAATCAACTCAAGCATGACGTGCTAGATTGCTACGATGCCAGCATCACCCCTGTTCATGGAGGCTTAAGGGTGCGCCTGCACACTCTGTGGTACCAGAAACACTCAGAGCTTCAGCACGTTTTGCATCAGCCTTTGCGAAATCAACACGCCTACATCTTGAAAGATGAGCAAGTGACCTAAAGATCAAACGCGGAGGGCATAAACTTTCGAAAAAATGATAGCGATTTCAGGACAAGGAGGAACATTGACATACAGGTTCCTCCTAAGCCCCCAGATCTAGCGGAAACGGACGCCTCCCTTCGTGAGGATGTCTCGGAGGAGCCCGACCTCTGGACAATCAATTGTTCAGTTTATGGTGCTGCGAGAGCACTGATTGATTGAAATCGAAGGCCAACACCCACGATGGATCAAAAGACTAAAAGGCGCTTGTATCAACTGAACAAGAAGATTGGATGGACAAGATAGAATGCGCCCCGCATTCAGCGTGTGATCGACTACATAACATCTGGTAGACCGTTCACGGAAAGGTTTCGAAAGACCGCTCAAGAACTGAGGATCTTCAATCATACACTGAACAAGTCAAAGATGCTGACAATCAAGCAGCACATGGTTGACAAAATACGGCTGCTATCGAACGCAAAGAAGATAATGTAGAAGAGGGAGAGATGGATCAGGAATAATCAACAGTTTGTCGTTGACCTATCTCGCCTCTTCAGTGATCACCCTGTTTCTGTCAAAAATTGACACAAGCCAAACGAGGTTGAGACTTTTTGGAGAGAGGTATACGAGATCTCAAAAACACTTTAGTTGAAAGAAGATACTGATGATATCATCCGCTTCAAGGAGACTTGCAAAAGCCTCAAAATATCTCAGTAAGAATGTTCATCAATCACTGCCGAAGAGGTGAAAAAAGCACTTAGAGGCACGAAGAACTTTTTCTCCTCGGGACCAGATGGTATAAAAAACTTCTGGTGGAATAAGTTTACTTCCACACACCATCATTTGGCCCGCATATTCACCTCATATTTAAAGTTGGAAACGCCCATTTCGCAGTAGCTGGTGTTAGGACGCACTATACTCGTACCGAAAAAAGGCAGCGTGTCCAACCCAGATAATTACAGGCCAATAAATTGTTTGAACACACTGTATAAGATTTTTACAGCTATCCTGAATAACAGGACAGTCTGATGAATTAAGCCTCTGTCGCGAGAGATGTACGAACAACTTGGCTCAAAACAAGGTGTATCAGGATGTCGAGAGAACCTGATAATTGACAGATGCGTCTGTAAGGACGCTGCATCCCATCAGCGCGCCCTGTCTGTGGCGACACTAACTGTCGGCGTTGAACAAGGTATCTGCGACTAACATGCTTGCCGTCCCAGTTCTACTCTACTCGTTTGGGGTGGTTCAGTGGACGAAGAACGAACTTAAGGCCCTTGATGTCACCAAACGTAAGATCATTCATATGCATGAAAGCTTGCATATCAATTCGTCAGTTCCGGGAGTATAGATTTCACTTCGATGGCGGAGATCCTCTCCTAAAAATCGTCAGGAAACATTTTAAGGTGGAAGGATACCTCAAAAGGGAGCTGCAAAGACTATACCCAAAATATTCGGTACAAGTAATTGTCTTTGTGATAGGTACGCTCGGAGGTGCGAAACTATCACTGGTTCGTAACATTAAAGCCATACCCGCTTACCAAAAATATGCCAAGGCACTTGTGAAATGTATGTAGAAAGCTGTCATCCTTAGGTCGCTTCGTGTCCTCAAAATACACGAGGGTTTCGCCGGCCTGTCGTTGTAATTTCATCGTGTCCTATGACATCGTGGCTATGAGTGTGATTTATCGCGGTCCTAGTTGTGGGAAGAACGACGATAACACCAAACATAGTTGTAGTAAGTGCTGTTTTAGGTTGCGGATAGAGGGTCTCTGTATCAAGGGTTTCTGCTGAATATTATTACAATAATTATTAATCAGTGGCGGATAATTGTCCCGGATGGTCCTGATTATGTGGCGAAATCTCAATAATTTTGAGAGGACGGACTGTCTCAGGGACGACCGGCTGGAGTGCTATGATACCATTATGGCCCCTGAATGAGAAGGTTATATGGCGCGACTGCATACTTTGTAAAGCTATGTAACAGAAAACGGAACCGTGCCGAGGAACTCCGGAAAAGGGGTTATATAAGAGAAGCTCCTTATCAACCGCAGTCAGAACAAGCGGGCAACAGAGAAAGAGAGGCAATACTGAGAACAACTGTGGACAGGCATCCAATAGAGGAAAAGCGATGCTTTAGGATCAGGAGAAACATCATCATCCATGTTTCTCTCAAGCCCAAGGATCTGGCTGAACTGGATGACGAGCCTCGAGGAGATTTTGCCAAAAAATCCGACTCCTGGACTATCAATTGTAGTGTGTATAATGCAGTCAGAACTTTGGCGAACGCAAACCGCAAAATAAAACTAACGGCTGATCGTAAGCCCAAGGGACGAATGCATCAACTCAACACCAAGATAGGCTGGGCAAGACAGTACGCGTTCCTCATTCAGTGTGTGATTGACCACATACAATGTGGCAGGAATTTCACTGTCAGGGCCCGACAGTTCGCGTGCGAACCAAAAAACGATCATCACACACTTAACAAGTCAAAGCTGCTGACCAACAGTCAGCATATTGATGACAGAACACGGGTACTGTCTGTCGCTAGGAGAAGTCTAGGGTGGAAAGTTAGTTGGGTGAGAGAATATCAAACGTTCTTCTCTAACCAATCTCGACTGTTCCAAGACCTCTGAAAGGAAACTCAAAGAACATAAATTACTTCAAGGAGCTGTGCAGTGCCCCCATTACGCCTCAGGATCAATACCAAAGTATCACTACCGAGGAGGTGAAAAATTTATTAAAAGGCATGAAGAACTATTTCACTCTGGTGGAAGAAGTTTTTTCAAACCCAGCAGCATCTGTCCCGAATTCTAAACTCATGTCTGAAGTCGGAAGAGCCTATTCCGGAGTGGTCGGAGGAAGGACGCACAGTGCTGATAACGAAGATAGGCAAATTGTCTTACCGAAAGAATTACAGGCAAATAACTTTTCTGAACACGCTGCATAAAATCGGACCTGTGATATGAGAGATGTATGAACATCGCGGCTCAGAGAAAGGCGTAGCAGAAATTTAGGAGAACCTGCTCATCGATAGATATTTCTGCAACTTCGTGAGGTGCATGGAGAGATTGACGCCGCTTTGGAAAACGATATTTATTATCTCATATGGAAAACATCGTGTGACAACTAGCAACGTCACCTTTTAGAGAGGTGTGCTTCAGGGCGACACCATGAGCCCTATTCTGGAAATCAAAAGCATAAGCCCACTTATGTATTTTACGTGGATGATCTCAAGATCTATGCTAAAAATATAGAACAACTAAATCTAGCTCTAGAGATTGCCAAAAAGTGCACTCAAAAGATTGGAATGGACTTTGGTTTGGAAAATACGCCAAGGTTCATTTGAAGCGAGGAAAACGTAATGGCATTCCCGAAGACCCTGCATGTCGCCACGCGTAAGATCATGGATATGCATGGGAGCTTTCATATCAATTTGTTCATTCGGCGGTTATACATCTGACACAGCCAAGGCAGACTGGGTCTAAATTTGGACATTAGAAGTGATGATAGTACATGAAGTCCCTATCAAAGGAGCAAACTTTTGCTTTCCTTAGATCACCAGGACTGAGTCAGGCTGGAATGACGTATCTCTACAGACATGATGCGGCCCTAAGAGTGCTTTATTACAATCTTTGTCGTTCTTACGGTGATGGCCCCGACCCTTCCTTGCCGAACGCTCAGACGGAGATAGAGTCAATTAACCAAAACGAGGAGCGCCAAATTTTCTATATCAAGACCTCAAAAGTAACGACTGTACCCAAAATATTCATTTTAAGTAATTATCCTTGTGATCCGGTTGTCCAAACAATCCTATCATTTGGGATAGCTGCTAAGATCTTATACAGCGTGTTTAAACAAGTTATCGGCCTGCAATTCTTATGGTTAGATATAAGGTGAAACTGCGGCCCATATGTAAATGGGCTCAAGAAAAGTTCTTCCACCAGAAAGGCTTGATACCATCTGGTCCAAGAGCGGAACAGTTCTTCATGCCTCTCAATAATCTTCTCATATCCTCAGTAGTGATAGGTGGGCAGTTCTCCTCAGGTATTTTGAGAGCACTGTGCAGCTTCTTGAAGCTATTTATGTTCTTCGTGTATTTATTCAGTGGATGCTGGTCTTTTTCGACTTCTGTCCAAAATGCCTCGATCTCTTCTGGTTTGTGCGGGTGGTTGAAAGCAACTGGAGGAGGGTCTTCGAAGAGTCGGGATGGGTAAGAGAACAACTGCTTATTTTCTCTGACCCACCTTTTCTTGCGCTGTAGACTTCTCTTAGTATCAGATAGTGTATCAGCAGCTGTGACTTGTTCAATGTGTGATGACAGTTCTGTAGTTCGCGGGCGAACTGTCGGAACCTGGTAGTAAGCTTCCTGCCAAATGTTACGTAATCAACCACACGTTGAATGCGGGACGCATGCTCTCTTTTCCTGCCTATCTTTGTACTGAGTTAATGCATTCATCTTTTGTTCTTATGACCAGCCGTTAGTTTTGTTTTACGGTTTGCATCCGCCAAAGCTCCGGCGGCATCATACACACTGCAATGAAAGGGTGTGTCCGGACCTTGTGGAGCCCCGCATGCAAGGATAAAGAAAATTTTCAACCCTAAAATATGGATTTTCTACAAAACAGTGTAATTTTCAACTGAAAAAGATTTCAGTTGGCTTTTCAACACCAATACCGAGTACTACCTCATACAGTCGTGATACATACAGAGATGGCAGTTTGATTGTTGTTGGCCTGGTTCGTTTTTCAAATAACCAGTTTTTTTTTAACAAATCGTTATCCAATGAGCGCAATGAACCAAAAATTACGGAAGATGATTATATAGGGTATGACGAATGGAAAGAGAAACGAACGACTCAAACCACAGAACCGCGGGCGCTTTTGATCTCCACACCGTCTACTAGAAAAATACACAGTGTGAATGACCGCGACTGTGAGCCCTTACAAAATGAGGGACAGAATATTGATTGCTCACTAGCAAGAAAAAACCAGGCACCATTAAATCACTTAACGGACAGGGCGATATAGAAATATTAGCTCAAGAAATTCAAGAAAATGCTGGAAGACTACACCAGAATTCGTTCATTCGACAACCTATTTAATACACTACGAAAAGGCTTGTCGCAGTTAGATTCTGTTTGAGCCTTCAAGTCAAAATTGGAAGATATAAAAGAAGGACAAGCGGAATTAACACAAAATAGAAACAAAAATTGCTTTAAGCATTGAAGAGAAAGAATGCTCAAAACGATTTTTATTAAACATGAAAAGGGAAATCGGTCGTCAATTCAAGGCCCTAAAAAATTTTAATTTAGGCAAAGCTCAAAACCTAATAATTGAGATGGAGATGTGTTTATGCAAAGCGCAAATGTTTCGCTCACCATGGTTTACTAAAACTACACCTCAATTTTGAAGAACAAGAAAGAATAAATTTGAAAGCTAATTGTAAAATACAATAAAATATTTACATTATCTAAATATTCATTACCATGCACGCAACTAACAGAGCACGAAATTAAGCTGAAATCGGGAAAAATAGTAAACCTTAGATCACATAAGTTACCAGAAGCTCACAGGCAATTCGCTTTAGAGAACACACAGGAATTTTTAAATCGAGGGATCATAAGACGCCCCCAATCACCATTCAACTCACCATTATGGGTAGTACTCAAAAACGAGGAGATAAACTGTGAATGGTAGTTGACTGTCAACAAATTCCAATGAATGAAAAATCAAAACACAATATACAGCGTTCTCAACCTCACAGGAACACTCGGAATATAATGGCATACCACTTGGTTGAAAAAATGCGCCGACCAAGCTTCAGCGGATGAAGGACAATGCTTTCAGAGATATGTCAGCACCTATCATATCCATAATGGTCAAAAGAGAAACTTTATTCAGCAAACTCCAAAACTGTATAAGCACGAATAATTAATTTCGGTTTTACAATAGATGTAATGTACGAGAGAAGGAAAAACCTAAAATAAAGTTGAAAGTTACTTAAGGGCATGCTTTTGCCTTGATGACATTTTTGCCTTCGAAGCGCTTGCTTGCTCATATGGTTTCGATCGTTATCGGCGTACAAGATGGGATTTTGTCGATTTAGTTTTTGCCAGTACGGCAGAAATACGTCGATCAGAATCTGATCAGACAGCAGCTGATCCGTAATGCCATCTTTTTTATAAATCCGCCTAGTTCCAGGACAAGTCATTGTGTCCCGCACCATAATTAAACCACCACAACCTTTCACAGTTCGTTTAAAAAAATCAAAAGCACGTTTGGCATTCGCCAGAAAATACCGTCACTGGACCTTTGAAATTTTGGGTAGGGTAATTTTTAGTGACCAAGAAAAGTGCAATCGGTATGGTTCTAATGGGAAAACGTATTTACGACGGCGCGCGGTTGCAGAATTCAAACCAAGAGGCACGAAGCCAACTGTAAAGGGATGTGGTGGTTAAATTATGATGTGGGGCGCAATGACTCTGTCTGGAACTGGGCCAGTTCATAAAATATATGGATTTTATGAATACGCTATCACAATATCCGGATTTAAATGTGATAAAAGCTCTTCGGAACGATGTCGACAAAGTCATAAAGAAGGCAGGACCAAAAAATTTAACTGAAACGTTCAAAACTATTCAATAGAGTTGGAATGACGTTTCTGCTCAGCGATGTGCAGAACTGGTGGATTAGATATCACGCCGTCTCAGAGCAGTAATAGCAGCTAAACGAAGATCTACTAAATATTAAAGGTTTGAGTTAACTTTAGTAAAATTTTATTCTTGTTTCAATAAAACCATGTCCTTAAGTAGTTGTCAATGTGTCGGCGAACAATGCCGAAAATCACGACATTACAACAGTAACATTAACATTGCAACATTAACATGCAAGTTCCTCCTAAGCCCTAAGATCTGGCTGAAATGGATGCCTTCCTTCGTGGAGAAATCTCGCAAGAGTCCGACCTCTGGACCATCAATTGCTCAGTTTATGGTTCTGCGAGAGCTTTGGCTGACTCAAATCGAAGGCTTAAATCGACGATGGATCAAAAGACCAAAAGACGCTTACATCAACTGAACAAGAAGATTGGATGGACAAGACAGAATGCGAATCGTGTTCAATGTGTGATTGACTACATAACATCTGGTAGACCGTTCACGGAAAGGGTTCGACAGTTCGCCTAAGAACTGAGGATCTTGAATCAAACACTAAACAAGTTAAAGCTGCTGATAATCGAGCAGCATATTGTTGACAAAATACGGCTGTTATCTGGCGCAAGGAGGAGAATACAGAAGGGGGAGAGATGGATCAAGAAAAATCAAAAGTTTCTCGCTGACCCATCACGCCTGTTTAGTGTTCACCCTGTTTCTATCAAATATCCACCCAAGCCCAACAAGGTAGAGACTTTTTGGAGAGAGGTATACAAGATCCGTAAGCACTAAAGTTGAAAGAAGATGCTGGCAATATCATCCGCTTCAAGAATTTTTTAATTACCTCATAAAATCTAAGAAGGATTGTCCATCAATCACTACCGAAGAGGTGAAAAAAGCACTTAGAGGAATGAAGAACTTTCTGGAGCTGGACCAGATTGTATCAAAAACTTCTGGTGGAAGAAGTTTACTTCTACACACAACATTTGGCCCGCATATTCACCTCATATTTAAAGTCAGGGACGCCCATTTCGCAGTGGTTGATTTGAGCGCAGTCTATAAAATCTTTACAGCTGTCCTAAACAACAGGATTGTTCGGCGAATTGAGCATGTTTTGCATGAGATTTACGAACAACGTGGCTCGAAAAAAGGTGTAGCAGGCTGTCGAGAGAACCTGCCAATTGACAGGTGTGACTGTAAAGACGCTGCAGCTCATCAACTCGTCCTGTCAATGACCTGGATTGAATACCGGAAAGCTTCCGATTCTACCTCTTATAGAATTATCTGTCTGTTGGAAAGCGTGAAAGTGCATCCAAACATAGTGAGAATCATAGAGACATTGATGCCTCTTTGGAAAACTAGATTTACTATCTCATCTGGAAATTATCGTGTGACAACAATGAACGCCACCTTCCAGATGAGCGTCTTTCAGGGCGCTAACATGAGACCTTTGCTTTTTTGCATCACACTTCTGCCTCTATCTCTCGAACTACGAAATTCTTCTGGATACATCTGTGGCGACACTCACCAGCACGAGCACAAGTTCACTCATGTATTTTATATGCATGACCTGAAGCTCTATGCCTCTGGTAAAGACAAACTTCAAACTGTCATAAATATTGTCAAAAAGTACACAGAGGAGATTGGGATGGACTTTGGATTGGCGAAATGTGCCAAAATTCATCTGAAGAACTGAAATATTGTTGGCGTTCCCAAGGATCCTGAGCTTGTAGATATAGGTGTTCTTAGCCATCTCAACACTGGAGAGACCTATACATACCCGCGCGTGCTTCAAAGCCGCGTTCAGTATGTAACATCAGTAAAGGAGTTTCCTTAAAGCAGGTACAAGCATCTTCTTCGACAGATTTGGTCTTCTAATCTGTCGGCGTTGAACAAGGTATCTGCGACTAACATGCTTGCCGTCCCAGTTCTACTCTACTCGTTTGGGGTGGTTCAGTGGACGAAGAACGAACTTAAGGCCCTTGATGTCACCAAACGTAAGATCATTCATATGCATTAAAGCTTGCATATCAATTCGTCAGTTTCACGATTATACATTTCACGCCGTCAAGACGGACGCGGGCTTCTGAATCGCCAGTGTCTTCATAACCGAATTGTTTCAACAACAACTTATATCGTAGCCAATGGCAGATATCCTTCTCTAAAAATGGTAAGGAACCACGAGATGATTGGTGCAGGAGCGTTCCTTTACAATGCCGATAATTGGACCTGTGTGGCGAGAGATGTACGAACAACGTGGCCCAGAAAAAGGCGTAGCAGGATGTCGGCAGAACCTGTTCATCGATAGATGTGTCTGTAAAGACGTAGCATTGTATCAGCGTTACCTGTCGATGGCCTGGATTGACTACCGGAAAGCTTTTGATTCAACTTCCCATAGACTTATCATATGTCTGTTGGAAAGCTTAAAGGTTCATCCACACATCGTGTTGTGCATAGAGAGATTAATGCCGCTTTGGAAAACCAGATTTACCCTCTCATCTGGAAAACATCGTGTGATGACTAACAGTATCGCCCTTCAGAGAGGTGTGTTTCAGGGCGATACCATGAGCCCTCTCCTCTTTTGCCTCACATTATTGCCACTATCTTTCGCACTTCGCCATTCTGAAGGGTACCTCTGCAGCAAACCTGAAAATCGAAAGCATAAAGTCACTCGTGTATTTCACATGGATGGTGTCAAAATCTATGCTAAAAATCAAGAGAAACTATATCTGGCTCTAGACATTTTCAAAGAGTACACTCAAGAAATTAGCATGGAGCAAAAGTCCGACCTCTGGACCATCGATTGCTCAGTTTATGGTGCCGCGAGAGCTTTGGCTGATTCAAATCGAAGGCTCAAACCGACGATGGATCAAAAGACCAAAAGACGTTTACATGAACTGAACAAGAAGATTTGATGAGCAAGCCAGAATGCGTCCCGTGTTCAATGTGTGGTTGACTACATAACAACTGGTAGACCGTTCACGAAAAGGGTTCGAAAGTTCGCCCAAGAACTAAGTACCTCGAATCACACAATAAACAAGTCAAAGCTGCTGACAATCAAGCCGCATATTGTTGAAAAATACAGCTGTTATCTGACGCAAGGAGGAGAATAGAGAAGAGGGAGAGATGGATCAGGGAGGATCAAAAGGTTCTCGCTGAACCATCTCGCCCGTTCAGTGATCACCCTGTTTCTGTGAAAAATGCAACCAAGCCCAGTGAGGTAGAGACTTTTTGGAGAGAGGCATATAAGATCCCGAAAACACTGAATTTGAAAGAAGATACTGACAATATCATCCGCTTCAAGGAATTCTGCGACAGCCTTATAAAATCTGAGGAGGAGTGTCCATCAATCACTACCTCGTATTTAAAGTCAGACACGCCCATTCCGCAGTGGCTGGTATTATGGCGCAATACTCCTACCGAAAAAAGGCAACTTGTCCAACCCAGAGAATCATAGGCCATTAACTTGTTTGATCACGCTGTATAAGATCTTTACAGCTGTCCTAAACAACAGGATTATTCGGCGAATTGACTCTGTGTGGCGTGAGATGTACGAGCAACGTGGCTCGAAAAAAAGTGTAGCAGGATGTCGAGAGAACCTGCTAATAGACAGGTGTGTCTGCAAAGACGCTGCAGTCCATCAACGCGACGTGTCAATGGCCTGGATTGACTATTGAAAAGCTTTCGATTCAACCTCTCATGGACTTATCATCTGTCTGTTGGAAAGCTTAAAGGTGCATCCACACATAGTGAGATGCATAGAGAGATTTATGCCTCTTTGGAGAACTAGATTTACTATCTCATCTGAAAATTATCTTGTGACAACAAAGAACGTCATTTTGCAGAGGGGCGTCTTTCAGGGCGATTCCATGAGCCCTTTATTTTTTGCATCACACTTCTGCCTCTATCTCTCGCACTACAAAATTCTTCTGGATACCTCTGTGGCGACACTAACCAGCGCGAGCATAAGGTCACTCATGTATTTTATATGGATGAACTGAAGCTCTATGTCTCTGGTAAAGGCAAACTTCAAACTGCCATAAATATCGTCAAGAAGTACACAGGAGAGATTGGGGTGGACTTTGGATTGGATAAATGTGCCAAAATTCATCTGAAGGACGGAAAGGTTGTTGGCGTT
>CAKNWT010184347.1:0-20602 GCA_932066315.1 Andricus coriarius
TGTCGTCAACACAGTTGTCATGCCAACACATGTCAACAACTTGATGTTTACCACATTGAAATATATTTTCTTTTATGTGCAAAGTACATATAGTTTCAAATGATTTCATCAATTCATAATTATATTACATATTTAGTAGGTTTGCAAATTTAAGAAATTTGTGAATTGGTCTTCAACATTTCTTCATACTATTACAGGATATGTGAGAACCATTTAATTATCTATCAGATTCCTTCCTGAGAAATGTGTTATGTATAAAAGTGAAACATTTATTTTCTAAAGGCAAAATTTTTGTCTGGTAATATATTTCATAGTACTATCTTCTTTATATTTCAAATGTTTGTTTCATTCTTATACTTAACACATTTTTTCAGAATGAAATCTGATTGATAATTAAATGGTTTTCGTATATTTTCAATTTTTTGCAGGTTAGGTCGGGGTGAGGGGCGGGGGTTTCGCCGCCATGCACTTTAGTTAATTCTATTCCCACTTGGTGTCGCATTCGCTAAATGTCGTGCTCTCTAATTCCCCCTCTAAGTCCCACGTAGTGAACGCACTGTGCACCAAATATTATATTATTGAATCATGAACTTGAATGCAAATACATTTAATAGCTGGTCCAATCCCCGTTTGCTTCAATAATGGCCTGGCACCTTCGAGGCATGCTTTGGACTAGATTTTCCGCATATTCCTTCTGAAGCGACCTCCAAATTTTGCGAATTCGGCAAACTAGCTGGTTCAAATTGCAGGGCCTGTTTTTTTATATTCGGAAAAGCCCAAAAAGATGATTCGTCGGAGAAGATGACGTTGTCCCAGTCACGGTCCAAATTTTCTTCTGCCCAGTTAAGTCGGTTTTGGACGTGTTTTTCGCTCAGCATTGGTTTCTCCAAAGTGCTCCGAAATTTCAAGTCATTTGCCATCAAATGTCTACGAATGATTTCGTGGGATATTCGTAATCCTTTTTTAGACAATAATCGCGCACCTTCTCGCAAAGTTAACGTCGGATCTTTTGAAAACATGGTTAAAATCATTTTTTCACATTTTTCGGAGATCTTGCCGAAAGAGCCGCGATCGGGAAAGTCATCGACATTTTTATATTGCTTATAACGGTTTACCCATTTGCTCACAAACTGTTTTGACTTTTGCATATATTTAGCAGCAGCCACCTGAGTCATTTTGGGTCCCTTGGGGTGCAAACATAAAAAAACTGCTTCGAAGCGAGAGGCATAAGCTGCACTCATTTTGATAAACAATGAAAAACTCACTTCAAATAAAGAAAATATGATTGAATCATACAAAGCATTAACGGTTATGCTTCCCTCTAAGAGATGACATAAAAAATTTGCGCCTTCTATTTACCATTCGATGGTAATCGTGACTACTCTCTTATGTGACACTGTCCAAACCACTTGAAAAAATAGTTCACCAGCAGCTTTCTAAATTTCTCGAATTATCTAAGGCCATTGACCCGATGCAATCAGGTTTTCGGGCAAAGCATAGCACTCTTACTGCTTCCCTTAAAGTAACGACGGATCTTTAATTAGCAATGGATAATAGGGAGATCACGATTGTTGTTCTGTTTGATTTTTCGAAGGCTTTTGATATGGTTAATCATAAGTCACTCCTACCAAAGTTAAAATCTTTTAACGTGTCAAACTCTGTCATCAAGTGGTTTAAATCCTATTTTAATAATCGGTCATACAGAATTATTAATAGTAGTGGTGAACCTTCTGACTGGTGGGAGGTCAAGAGTGGGGTTCCTCAGGGCTCCATTCTGGCACCCCTCCTCTACAATTTGTTCACTTCTGACCTTGGAAGTAAACTTCAACATTGCAAATACCACAAATATGCTGACGATTTTAAAATTTACTTATCGGGACAAATTTCTTCATTAAGGGCATGTGATACTTAACAAATTATCGATTTTAGCAGTGTTAGGTTCCCCCGGCCTTTTTTCTACAATAATAAAGATTTTGCCTTAAAAATTTGTGGAATGATAGCGAACATGCTAACGGACGTCCCCGAACTCTTCTGTTGTTGGAATAATTAAACAAATTTAATTTTGCTAAGTTTGATTAATATGTGTATTTTGAGGTTATGTGTGTTACAATTCTCCCCGCAGCTTTACTTCCAAACCACACAATATTTTTGGTCGAAAACTTAGGACAAGCAATAAAACATAGTAACTAATGTCCCGGAACTAAGCTTGTTTGTAGGCAATCCAAAAAATATATTTCATAAATAATTTAATTTATGCTCGTTAGGACACCCTCTATGCCACTCGGTACAACAGATACCGACATTATCGGAATGACAGAGACTTGACAACCGATCCTAACCTCCAAAAAGTGCATATATACAGAAAAATTTTATTTAGCAGAATATATTTTTTTGCTATTATTCCTTAAAAAATGATTTCGGGGACGTCCGTTATTCTATTTTATAGCATCTCCGAATTCAGTTTTTCAAAATTTTTAGTTTTGTAGACAAAAACCCGGGGGAACTGAACCCTATTGAAGTATCACATGCCCTTAAGTAGATTACTTCTTCTAATCCAAGAAGATATCGATCGCGTTATCCTCTAGGCCTGGAAGAATGGACTTACTCTTAACCCGGGTAAAACTCAGGAAATTGTTGTTGGGCCTACTTCATCTCCGTCGCTTGAAACACTGGCATAATTTCCACCTTTTCGTATCGAGAATCTTACTATCCCTTTTTCGCTAGTGGTTAAAGATCTGGGATATTTCCATAACCGTACTTTGTCCTGGAAGGAACAGGTACAGAGTATCTCAAGGAAAACATACAGAATTCTACAACAACTATACAGGAATAAGGACTCTTTACCTGCCTCCACTCGGATACTTTTGGTTAAGAATTTAATCTTGCCCCATTTTGACTACGGCTGCTTAGTATATGATGATACATAACTCCATACAGACTTAAAGCTGGTCTGCTCAATGTTGCCAAGAGAAGACAATTCTTTATGGGTAATTTGCTTTACACTATTTTTCAGAATAAAGCTCCCGAATATCTATTCAACTTATTCCAATTGTAGACAGAAACCTTCCAGCGCAGTCTAAGCTTCGTAAAAGACATAAAATCCTTAAGATTCCTTTTCACAGAACGTATCAGCTTTAAAGATCATTTATAGTAAGGGGTGTCTGGTTATGGAATAAAGTACCATACGATATTAGAAATGCATCTTCCCTGTATCATTTCAAGAATCTCTTTTTCGAATATTTGTACAATACTCCTAACCCAACTCTTGAAATTACTCACTGGTAAACTCTCATATTTAGTTCTTGAACATTTCATCTTCGACTTTCCTTTTGTTTTCATTGACTTTTGCAATGTATTTCTTTTACACACAGTTTTTCCATCTTTATTTCTATCTTAACATACACAAGCGCTACTAATTAAACACCTAATGTTAATTACTACACATTAATCTTGTACCTAATTTGATACATATTTTGTGGTCGAATCTATTTATTTATTTATTTTATTATGTTTATAGATTAGATCATAAGATTAATCAAGTATTCTGCCGATTAGTTCTTGCACAAATTTGTAATGACCCTGTACTATCCTGTTCCTTAGAGGGTTATTTAGCCCTAGGGACTTTTTTTGAATAAATTGAAATAAGTCGAATGATGCCATGGATAAAAGTCTTTGTGTCGATCAAGAATGATGATGGAAATCGTTCACATGTTAAGAAAAGGTTACTACTGTATAATCACAACGAGTTTGTATGCTCAATTTACATCAGAACACGTGGGCCTGAAGATCAGTATTTCGAAATTCACAAAACTCAGACCGAGTCATTGTTTTCTATCAGGAAGCAGTGGCACTCATAATGTGTGGGTTTGCGTGCACCATGAAAGATAACATTACAAAAGATTTCGATGTACATTGTATTAATGAAGTGAGATATGAAATTTGGTTACAGACCGACAGATGTACTATAACGACTCTGGTAATGGATACTGATGAATTCCTAGATGATTTCTGTGAAATGATGTTGAAATTAAAAACTCATCAAAATTTATTGCCTGGGGAGTTTTTGATTTTCTTCGATTTCGCTGAGAATCACGCCTTCATAAATCAGAATGTAGCGCAATCATTTCACTGGAATAACGACCAAGCCAATGAAGAAGATTTTGGTATACAATCTGAATGGCACTTCCGTGGTTCATCTCATGGTAAGGGTGCATGTGATGGTATAGGAGCGAATATAGAGACAAGCAGCACGTTCAAGCTTACAATGTCCTCCGAAACATCACATACTCACTCCCCATACTTCGTTTCAGTGGGCAAAGAGTAACGGTAAGGGAACAAACATTTTTTTCAGCAGCAAAGAAAATCATGCCTTAGCCACCGAGTTACTGAAAGCCAGATTTGACAAAGCTGTTACGATACCAGGTACATTACAGTACCACGCTTTCATTCCCACTCTAGATGGAAAACTTCAACTCAAGAAGTTTTTGTCCTCTGAGAAATACGACATCTTCTCGAATGGCAAAAAACAGAAACCGCAAAAGAGGCCTGCAAAGAAAACAACTGTTGAAACTATCTCCAAAAAATCGAACAGAAAGACACATAATATTTCTTAACTTGAAAAACTGGCACTAAAGCGTTACACAAAGATCCTTAGCGTGAGCGCACTAGGGAAGATCGCGCGCCTCCCCCCCTATAACGGCTTCTTGTCTACGTATCGTTCTATTACTCAAAGACGAATTAATTTGCCACTCTAAAAATTAAGGGTCGTATAGGAAACAATCTTAGCTTTCTTTTAAAACTATTTTGAAGAAAAAAAAGTGTCGAAATTTGAAAAAAAAAAAGACAAATTTATCTTTGATTTTTAAAAATTAGGGTCAAATTTCGACTTTTTAAAGAAATCGCTATGAACATCAGAACGTTTGTGAAAAAACCTATCAAAAACATTTTTAGTGAAATTTTCTTTAAGGCAATATGGAAAAAGTTACAAATGTTTGTAAGTTCGGCTTTGCTTAACCCGTTGTGGTCATTGGGGGTCCAAAGGGCCCCACGCAAACTTTACGGCTAAGTCCCTTTAAACTGGCATTTCGAAATTGAACCTGTGGTGCCATTTGTTGTTTGAAGCTACTACAACAAGTTTCGAGGGGTTTTGAAGGTGGGCGTGGCACGTGTCTGGCTGTAGGCATCGAATAGTGCGGACGTCTTTTTTAGGGGTCCAGCAGACCCCGTGTGACCATAGTGGGACAAAATTAACAAAAAAATTGAATTAAAAAAATCGTGCAGGACTCGATGCCATTCTCGGGAGGTGTGCACCACCTGTTTGAGATAGAGTCAATGAACTGCCGACAAAAGAACAGGTGTCTGTTCTGCAAGAGGAAGAAGGATAAAAAAAACCCAATGCGTGACCACGAGTCAGGAGGTGTAACCACAACAAGTTAAAAACCCTAAAAATTGTACCTCCTCCACTTTGATAAATAATTATCAAAATGAATTAATTATGGGTGTGAGGAGTACTATCTAATAGGACTACAATTGGGCCAATCTTGAGCCCGATCGGACAACTTTCATTTTCGAGGTGGGTACACTTAAGAAATTATGCCCCATATGTACCTGTGATTATTATCCTTGAAAATGATTTATCTATATATATGCAATTATTCATAAGTACCTCTGATTCTATATATGTTTATGCAAATAATTTATATATACCTTTTCCGAAAATCAGTTGAAGTTTTAGTTTTTGAGTTATAAAATATTGAAGCAGGACTAATCAGGAGCGCCATATAAGTAGTCGCGTGTGCGGAAGCGGGATTCCAACACAGTGTTATTGAAGCAAGCGCAGAGGTGTGGTGAGCGACGGGAGGACACTACGTTGTACTCCCGTTCACGCACACAAGACTGTTTATACAGCGCTCTGATTGGTCCAGCTTACATATTTTATAACTCAAAAACTAAAACTTCAAAAGATTTTTGGAAAAGGAATTTTCATTTTATTTATTTTTATTTTTATACAGCTATATAAGTCCTGACACTTGAGTCTGGGACACCCGTATAGTATTCGAGGTGATAAGAATGTGAAATTGTGCCATGTACTTGTAGATGTGAATATTATAGCAAGTATTCGCGTATCGCAATTCAGATGTTAAACGAATCACGCATGGGAAACCATAAACGGAAATTAAAATAGCAACTTCCCTTCACGGTAATAAAAGCAAAATTGATTCGAGTTTGAAAATAATGAAACTAAAATCGATGTAAAAATAAAGAAAGAATTTAGAAAAACACTGAAATTTGTTGGAAAATTAGACATTTATAATTAAGAAAAACATGAAACTTCAAAGAAGAAAAACATAGCGGATTCTAATTCTTGTCCAATATTTCAAGCGCCGAACGAAACGAACCGTTGAAGCCCAAACAAGTTCGCGCGTACAGCGAACAATACTAGCGAGTAGCGTCAAGGTCACGCGACGTAACACCCAAACAAAGGGCCTGACGTGGAAATCAAACATATTTTCGAACTCTGCGACAATTTAATATCTAGTTAAAATCTTAATTTAAATATTCCGAAATAAATACAAATATACTCATCGAAATTAAAATAAAATGTAGAAACCCAAATACAGTCTCAACCACATACCAAAATTTGGGAGCAATCCCAAAAACGATAAATAGATCAATGGGTCGCGGTAGAGGTTTCTGTAGAAAAAACATAGAAACCCCAATAAATAACAATAGGTCGAGCCAAGACAGGTTAAATCTAGCAAGACATCCAGAAACAACTCAAATGACAACCAACCCCCACTCCATGACATTACTCAAATCCCTAACAGAACCTTTGACCCAACAAACAATACTTTCTTCTGGGATAATGAAAATTTATCCACAATAACCGCGTCAATCCAAAGAAAAAATTCGAGACAAATAAACAACGAAACCTTTGAGGACGATTCCTTTTTGGAAAACAACACGCGGTTCCTTTTAGACACCGACGAATTTATAGAAACTATAAAGTTCAATGAATTCATGAACCAACAAAAGGAAAGATTTTTTAAAGAAAGGCAAAAAAGGGCAAACAATTTAAGGATTAGGCTAGACCCGCAGGAAAATAGCTCCTTCGAACACAGAAAGAAAATAATATAACCAAATATCAGGAAGAATAAAACCGAATCCCATAACAGACAATCCGTTCAATTTGATTTAAGGGAAGATTTACAAGAACCTCGACAAATTCCTAACAATAATATTGAAAACCCTAACGGAGTAAGAAATAATAATGTAAAATCACAAGATAATCCTGATACCGATTATGAATCCTAAAATAATTTGAATAATCAAACAATTGAAGCAACTTATTTCCCTTTCGGCATGATACAAACGCCCTTTCAAATTATGAGCAATTGGCCTATGAAATTCAGAAACATTCAAGATGATAGTCCCGCGTATTTCTTGAACAAATCAAAAAGATTTAAAAAGGGAGACGAAATAAACGACCGCAATATTTTAGAAAATTTAGACGCACTACTGATTAAAGATGCACAAGATTGGTGCGAAATAAATAAAAATTCCCGGATATGTTTATCGGATTTCACCGAAGATTTTAAAAATGCGTATATCGACCAAAGGTTTTTGGAATAAATCAAACAAAAAATAAAATTCTGTATGCCAAAAAAGAAACCAAGACATCCACTCTTACTTAACAGAAATTAGAAAACTCTTTACTAAACTTTACCCTAGAAAAAACTTAGAATGTGAATTACGAAGAACTTACGAAAACCTTCGCATCGAACACAAAATGTACATCAAAAGGAACGATTTTGAAACTTTTGAACAGTTAGAGGACTTAGGTAAGGAATGGGAAACTAAGCTAGCCAAATAAAAAATTCGAAGGAAAGTCTTTCAAATTACTGAACCTAAGATTGAGGACAATAATGAAAAAAAACGTATTAACAGTAGTGGGGTTAACAATAACTCGGATAATAATGAAGATTTAAAGAAAAGTACTAATGGTCAACATGATATCCAATACGGAAACCAAAGTCAAAATAATCAAACTAAGAATCAATACAAAAACCGATGCCCTTTTTTACCATTTAGATCTCTATTCCTACCTTTTCCAAATCAATACCAACAAAATTTCAGACCTAGATTTCAACCCAACTATCAACCCAGATTCCAAAACAATAGATCCAGATATCCATATAGCCCCTACTACAAAATGTTATCAAGGTTTAATCAAATGGCGTTGGCCCTAAATAAAAATCGATTAACAGGAGTAACCAAGACCTACAAAACAGAACAAGTTCTAACTAAGAGAAAACACAGGAACCTAACAAAATCGCGAACGAAAATACGAATAATTTAAATTGTTATCATTGTGGGTTAGCGGGCCATTTCAAAAGAGAATGTCCATATATTGCATACAACCAAGGAAACTGGAGGGGCGGGTATTAGAACCACAAATAGTACAACCGAATACCGGAACGCCAGAATAGGGTTGTTTCCAAAGTCAGATATCACTTTTCCAATGAATGGATCTTATAGTTTATAAAATTCTAATTTAAAAACGCCCATAACATATTTGTTACGTATTGTTTACTATTTTTAATTTAATGTTGAAATATGAATTTTCTATCACGATTTCGATTGGAGGGCCCCTCTGACGTCAAAGGGGTCGGATTTTCCACCAATCACAGCTTATGTGTCAGTGATTCTCAAATATCTTTTTCTGTACCGATGTTTTGTTTTGGTTATCTGCACGTTGAAAATAGAAGTCTCAAAATATTGTTTAAAAAAATGTCAAAGGAGGGTTTCGTAAAAGCCAATAGAAGAAATTTCCCGAAAATAGAGATATATATATGGTGATTGTGATTTCGTAAGTGCAGAAATACGAAGAGTGAAAATGAAACTGTTAGGTGACATAACCTCTTTATCATAAATTTCATTAGTTTCCATCAAAGCCACATCGTCACATTGATAATTATGAGAATCTCTGAGGTACGTGACACCAACTTGAATAAGTGTTTTCCCGTCTTCAATTTTTAATAATTTTTTTCTGTTGAACAACTCAACAGAAAAAAAATTTAGAACGCACATTGAGTTTAGATTAAAATTATGTATTAAAAAATGATTTTATCTAAAATTGTGAAACAACCCTATTGTTAAATTCGGATAAAGATGAAATTAAGGAAACACATTTTTATCTAATGACAAAATTCGAAGGTATTTTATTTCGAATTTTAGTAGATACTGGTGCCACATATTCGTACGCTGGCAAGGAACTGCTGGAAAAATCCAGAATTACAAATGTTCAATTTTTAAACCTGTCTCGTCTAAATTAATGGTCGCGAACGGCGAAACGGTCGACATAATTGGGCAAGTAGTAATCCCACTTACAGTCCGTAAACACACAAAATATGTTATGTTCAGTTTAGTCCCTAAATTAAACTCAGTAGGTATTTTAGGCACGGGCATGCTAAAAGCCCTACGGATGACCTTAAATTATGACTCGGAAACCGGGTGGTTACCAGGGAGTCCCCACACCTGCTATCCAATGGAGGCAAACCCACAATCATTACCGCTCCCAATAACCTTGAACAAAACCGAACCTAAACCTGACATTAAAATAAAAGAAATTAAGGAAGGCAAAAATGTAAATATCGAAAATAAATTATTAATTAAAAAGGAAAACAGAAATATAGATAGAAACCCGAAATTCGGATGTAGTATTAACCTCAAGAGCACTAGAGAGCATAACAAAAATAGTCAGACGTTAAAAGATAGTGAAATCACCCCATTACCTATCAATCCTAACCAATCCCAAAAAACTAAAAACGCCCAAATTCCTGTAACAAATTCTACGAAGCACATCCTCAGCTTAATAAGCATCCCCACCCACGACATTAGCGACGACTCAAGCACACAAGATTCATTTAGTTTAAGTAAACCGAAAATTAGGAAGAAAAATAAAGAAAATGAGTCAGGAAAATTTGTTTATAATAGTAAATACGAGGACAAGTATAAGGATCAAGATAGTAATCTTTGCGAAAAAAGAAAAGTTACTAATCGGAATAAATCAGAAAAGGAATCTGAAAAAGCCAATCCAATTCGGATAGGTTAGGAAAAATCGACGAACAAATTGATTGTTCGCCAAAATATTGCGAAGGTATTGTTAAGCTTAACGAAAGCCAACAATCACAATTAGAAAAACTGTTAGAAGACAAAACAAAAGTATATCAGGGAAAAGAACAGGGCGACTCACCTAACAAAACGTAACATTGACGTCCAGGGCCACGATCCCATTAAACAGCGTTATTACCACGTGAGCCCAAAAATTTAAGGAATAATTGATCAAACAGTAGATAAATTACTGGAAGAAGATATAATAGAACCTTCTTGTTCTGATTGGTTAAACCCTATAATCATGATAAAAAAACCATGGAAAGATTATAGATTTTTTTTAGACTTTAGAAAGGTTAATAATATTACAAAAAGGACCTCTAACCAATCCCACTCATGACAGCAATTCTGGGCACTTTATGATTAGCAAAATTCATTGCTAAAATTGATTTAAAGTTAGCTTATTTACAAATACCTTTAGAAGAAAATTCAAATCCAATAACAGCATTCACAGTCCCTGGACAAAATCATTACTCCAGACTTGAAACCAAACGTTTTTTGTTATCTAACCGACATAGTGATTGTGACTTAAAATTTTGAAGACCATTTAAAATATTTGAATATTGTATTAGATAAAATCAATTATGCAAATCTATTGATCAGCCCGGACAAATGCGAGTTCGGCTGCTCGGAAATCAAATATTTAGGATTTAAAGTCAACGACAAAGGACTCCAAATAGACGATGAAATAATCCAACCAATCCTAGAATTCCCTAAACCAAAAAGTAATAAACAATTACAGCGCATAATAGGGATGGCAAGTTAGTACAGAAAATTCATTCCACATTTTGCTGAAATAATCGAACCAATGAACAGATTACTTGAAAAAGATAAAACATGGGATTGGGGATTAGAACAACATGAGGCTTTCCAAAAAATTAAAGATCTTTTATCGTCAGCACTTATATTAATCTGCCCAGATTTTACTCAACCCTTCCTACTCGAAACCCACGCTAGCAATACAGGGTTAGGAGCCGTACTTACGCAAAGGATTGATGGTAAATTACGTGATAGCATACGCGAGTAGAAGCCTAAACGTCGCAGAATCTCGTTACTCGGCATCTGAAAAAGAATGCCTAGCGGTAGTTGGGGCCATATGAAAATTTAGGCCATATTTAGAAGGTTATAGCTTCAAAGTAATCACGGACCACTTAGCGTTAAAGTGGATGCATAACCTAAAAAATCCCACTGGCCGATTAGTCAGATGGGTATTAGAATATGACTACGAAGTCATATATCGTACAGGTAGTTCAAATTTCGTCCCTGGTGCTCTTTCAAGATCAGTTTGTAGCGTAGAAACCCCGAAAGCGGACGTTAACGACAAAACAGATGACTGGTACTCTACTAAAATCAGACAAGTTACAAAAAGACCCGAAGAACATGAAAAATGGCGAATCAGAGATTCGCAAGTCTATTTTCATAGAACTGACCCACTGAAATCTACTCTATTACCAGACTCACACCCTTGGAAATTAGTCTAATCCAAAGCTTGAGACGTCAAGTTTTACGGTAAAATCACGACGAAACCCAGGCAGGAAATTTAGGCTCAGACAAAGCTTACGGTAAAATTTCCGAACATTACTTCTGGCCAGGAGTATATTCGGACGTAATCAATTACGTAAAAAACTGCCAGATCACAAAATAATCGAAATAATCCCAATTAAAAAAGCTAGCGGCATCACAATAGAGTCAGAATTCCACAAACGTGCCATTTCGCGTTGGGGAACACCGCGTATTCTCCACACCGGCAATGGCACGGAATTAATCAACAAAACATTAAGAGATTTAACCGAAAACTTCCGTATTAGGCACACGAAAATACCAAAATATTGCCCACAAGAAAATCCAACCGAGCGATACAACAGGACGATCAAACAAATAATTAAGACATATCGATAATGACCGCTCCACCTGGGACGAACATATCAACGATTTGCAGTTCGCATTAAACACTAGCAAAAATTCGTTGACGCAATTTACCCCCGCATTTTTAAACTTAGGTCGTGAATTAGAACTAATTCAGTCCCTCAGAAAAAATATTGAAAACGACACCGAAGAAGAGTTCCAAAGCGTAGACAAATGGACTGACAGACTAAGAAAGTTACAAATAATGAAAGAAGAGGTTCAGAAAAATTTAGATAAAGCAAACGAAAGACAAGCTAAGAATTACAATTTAAGAAGAAGACCGTTGGAATTTATAATAGGAGATAGGGTTTTAAAAAAGGTCAACAAACTGTCAAATAAAGCGGATAAAAAGACAGGAAAACTATATGACCAGTATGAAGGTCCTTTCATAACCAAAAAGGGAATTTCACCAACGGTTTACGAATTAAAAATCCTAAAGGAAAAACGCATTGAAGAATGGAATATAAATGATTTTAAATTAGAAAACTTAATTATAGATAATGGCACATAGGCGTAAGGAATATAAACGAGTTTAAGTCAGAATATTTAGACTTAAACAAGGGCAAAAATGGCATTGGACCAATAGCATTAACGAAACAAATGAACTCGAAAAGAACTGTATACAATACTCTGAACACAACTAGTTTAAAAAGACTCTAATAAATAACTTAAAAGACAACAGCATTTTGACTCCTAAGACAAGACAGAAGTAACATTCCTCTTTAATACGAAAGAAAAAGGTGAAAACATAATAAGAATTAGAAGAGGAAATTTAAACCTTAGCAAGTAAGTACGAACAGTGAAACGCAGAACCCAAAATTCTATAACAGGAAACAAACCTACTCTGCCTATTTGTTAATAAACTAAATTACACAGTTTAAATTGGATTCACAATTTTTATAACTAAATATGACAACAGAAACTGAACAACAAAAACAGACCCAAAGGACAATCGACTCTAAAAACAAGAAATTTCCACGGCAATTAACGACGCAGATGAGTTTTTCGTTTCTCTTTTCATATTTGTTCCAGAAAGAAGATAACCATGAAGGAGGATCAGAAGCGAAAAAGACAATTGTAAAAAACTACAATATCAATTTGGCGCAGGATTGATACTTGAAATTATTTAGATCCTATAATAACCTTTTAGAAAACGACAAATAATTTAAGCTTAGCAAAAAATTTACAACTCTAGACTCGAAGAAACAAATTTACTCATTATGAAACGAAAACCTAATTATTGACTAGATTAAAAATTGATAAAATCAAAATTGTTCGGGCAAATCTCAAGAGGAAAACAGCAGATTTGCAAACTGTTATTTAAATGCCTTTTTTAAGACTATATCAGACTTAGACAAAAACATTACAAAAACTCTAGGTATACACCCAAACCCCCGCGGGATGGGGGGGCGGGGTGTAACAGAATTGTTACCACAACGCGGGGCTCGGTACGGCCCTGTACGGAAGGGTTGGTGGGCCGCACACGAGACGGAACGGAGTCCCCCGAGGGGACCCGAAGTCCCGAGCAACATCATGGCAGTTGCTCAGTCTCTGCTCGTTCGTTCGTCCGTTAACTGTTTCCAGCTAGTGCTAGTGTGCGCTCTTGCTTTCCCGCCTTGGAGTCGATCTAGAAGAAAGACCCTCGACCTCTCAACGGTCCATCTCCGCATCCACGGAACTTGATACCTCTTATCACTCTACGCTCTTATGAGGGCGACTCGTTCGCCAGTGCCTTACCACGACCTGGCCATCTTCATCGCAGCTGTAAGTGGCAATAAAGTGTTTTTATTCTTTTATGAAAGGTCTTCCATTGTGTTAACCTTCCTCGGCTTTCCACTTTCTATTTTCCCTCCTTGACATTACCCCCGTAATAAGTGAAAAAATATTCCTGTGAGATAAACTTTCGCTGGGCTACAGTACGGATATACAATGATTATATAATAGGGTGGGTAATTAATCTCTCAAAAGAATCTCTATATGTAATTACGACCGAACTTAATAACAGGTAAGTTTCGTTTGATCGATTAATTATATTGCGAGATTTCTTCTCAAGATAACTATGTGGATGTTTAGAGCTACATAAATTGTGTTTTCTTTTTTATTTAGGAACTGTTACAAAATGAACGAAAGATACAGAGAGCTTATTAAAGTTGAATTTTGCATTATAACAGCTTCTGCAAAATTCTCTCTATTAGGATCTATCGGCCTATTATAAAATTTAGCAATGTAAGCAATTTTTTCGACCAACCCGCAGTGGTTATTATTATTTTAATATCAACGCCCTTTTTTTAACGCGGCAGAGGTAACTGCATGTCTCGTGCTATGGGCTTTATTGCTACTACAAAATCCACACTTAGCCAAGGAAGCCTTAATCCATCTTGCAATGGTTTGCGCGGAAGCCGGTTTATAAGGCCGTCTCATAGTGATCAGTGAATTATCCATGGGCCCCCCCCCCCCTTAGATCTTAAGTTATGTCTAGATACGCTTGCAGAGTGCTAGCCACACATAATTCAGGCTTCTCTAGGAACCTGGGAATTGACAGGAGAGGTGGACATACTCCCGGGCGAGAGGTTTTAATTAAACTATCGATTTTAATTGTAAAACCTCGGTCATTCTCTTTTAAATTTTAAAGCTTAATTGCTGCTAAAGTCTGCATCATGTGGACTGTCACTAAAGCTAGGAGTACTATCAGACGTGTAGTTAGTTAAGACAACGAAAGGGTTTTGAAGGAAAATAAAGATGTCTAAGCCTCTGAAACGGGAGAAACATTCCACTTATCTTCGTATCTGGGTTTTGTAGGTCCGATTCAGAAAATCCCTTTGAAGAAACGCATAATCAAAGTACTCTGAGATACTTCACTTCCACTTAGAAGTCCCAGGACTGTACGACAGTTATTTAGTGTTTCATAGTGTGCGTCTGAATTGAACCTGTCAACTACTCTAACGCTTGACCTTCGTTAAATTGGTATCGATCTAAGTTAGACTTATGACAGAAGGCAAGCCACTGCTTAATCGTACGAGAGTATTTTTTAATAGTTGAATCAGCTAGTGAATATACTACAATTTTTATCGACTGTTCATGCGTTTTTTTTTCTTCGGAAAATCTCCTGGATATTTTCTCTGCCATGAAAATAAGACTTCTGGCCAGCGGATGTTGCTGAGATCTGCATGGAGAAAGGTGTAAATTAGCCGAAGGTTCGAAGGTAATTGGTGGCTCCAGATATAATTAAGTTAATAAAGGGTACTTTAAGAATCATCGAAAAAGGGGAGAATGCATAAAGTTTAGGCTCTTCCAGTCAAGCGTAAGCGCTTCTACAGCTAATGCTTCCTGATCACGATGCCATGAGCAATAACCTCTACATTTAGCATGATATCTAGACGCAAACAGATCAATAGATGGAGTGCTAAGGGCTCCAACTATTTAAAAGAATGCCGGTTTCGTTAATTCCCGTTGGGTAAAAGCCAAATCTCATTCTTTTCGCACCATTTCCAAATGTTTCGCGTAATTCCATTGAGTTTCGGGTATTGGATACCCCCCATTTGATTTATATAAGAGATTGCTGTTGTATTTTCGATCCAAAGCAATATCTCACAATGCGATAAATTTCCGGCGAAGCATTTGAGGCCAAGGAGGCTAAAACAAGCTCTAGATAATTAATGTGCTCTTTTCTTTCTGATTCTGTCGAAAATCCAAATGTCTATTCTTCTCTGCAATAAGCCCCGAGACTGTCCTGATCTAATGAGCTGCTTAAATGCATCTTGGCATTTTAATCACCCTGACTTTTTAATAGAGCTAAATACCTTTGTCGTTCAAATGACTTCGCATGCAACCAGTCATATCGAACAGCTTGACAAGCAGCTGTCATAGTTCCTACTAACTGTACAAGTTCCCTAATTCCACATTCACTTTTATTCCTAAGAATCAAAATATTTTCCATTAATTTGTCCTTTTTCTTTTTAGGGAGCTCAAGTAACATTTTGGGTGAGTTAATGACAAGATCTAGAAACTGGGAAGTTTGGGCTGGTGTAAGACTACTTTTATCATAGTTGATAATAAACTCCACCTTCTCTAAAACTTCTATAGTCATCTGTACATTTTTGAGACAGGAAAGGTAATCAGTGCCTAGACAGAGCCAATCATCAAGATATACCACATAAATGAAACCTGACATTCTGAGGTAATTTACAATCGGTTTAATAATTTGTATGAAAACCCACGGTGCTGTACATGAACCAAAAGGAAGGCACGTGTATTCAAGCAGCTGCCCTTTCCAAGAGAATCTCAAAAACTTCCTATCACCAGGCCTGATAGTAACTGAATGATACGCGTCACAAAGATCTATGTTAGCCATAAACGAGTCCTGTGATATCAACCTCATGGCTGTACGGATGTCCTCTATTTTAAAATGTTCTGGTGTGATGAACTCATTAAGCTTTTTTAAGTTTAAAATAAATCTTTTAGTGCCGTTCGATTTATCTACTAAGGCATAACTAGATAGGAACTGACCACTGCAGGGAGTATATTTTTTAATTGCTCCTTTTTCTAGTAAACGTGTGATCGAGTTACAATAGTCTTGCACCTCTGTAATGCTTAAACCTGGTTCAAGAGGAGCATGCATTTGCACCAGCAGGTCATTAAATGGAATTGTATAGCCATTAATAACATTCAAAATGAACTTGTGCTTAGTGAACTCAGACCAGACGTCAGCAAATTTCTTAAGTCTACCTGTTACATGACTTACCAATCTTACTTCTGCGTTGTTTGAAGTGAATTGTCCTGAAGTTTGTAATTACCTTGGGGTCGCTGAGCATAACTCTGCATTCTGTTCTCCTGATGGGTCTTGCTGCGCTGTGGAGCACGATGGAAGGAGCTTCTAGTCTTCTAGCCCGACTGGGAGTACCCCTGATTCCTCCCAGACGGGCCTTCCAGTCTTCCGACTGCGATGGCTTTAAAATCATAATTACCCTTACGTGAATATTTCTGAAGAAGCTCCTTTTTTGTGTCTTTGTTGAGGCCATCATGGGACTAGATCTGTTAATGATCGCGGATTTCATGATACAGATCTAGATCGTTGTTCTCTGCTGTAGAGGCTTTTTCACGAAGTAACTCCAACGCCTCTTCATCAAGAGGATCTGCTTTTGGAGTATTGTCTGCATTCATTAAATCGTCTTCAGTCAGATTTTTAGGATTTTCCTCCACACGGACAGACACAATACTTTTTCTATCAGACGAGAAGGACCTCTCAGACGAGGTATATCGACCTATAAGAAGCAGAAATGTCGATAAATGATCTACTACATAGTACGATTTATCTCACAATTACTTGTGGGCTTATCGCCAATAAAGCACGATATGTCCCTCCCCTATGTGAGGGCCCACCGCCTCAGTTATGGCACGGTGCATCTCATCTTATTATGAGCCTACCGCCCAAAACCAAAAATAAATACTTGCGTGCTTTATTTCTTTTTTAGGCTTCGTTATAGCGATTTTTCCGAACTACTCTCACGCTCTTTCGATGGTGTCCGGCGTACACCCCGAAACTCTTCCTTGAGACGTTTCATTTCTCGATAAAGGCGGTCCACGTTATCACTCCGAGAATGCAAGCGGAATCTGAACCCATGCATTCTTTTACGGGAAGATTTTCCCCTTTTTTGCTTTAAAAGAATACTTTTTTACGACGAAAACAATATTGAAGGTATAATAAGTCACGCACGAAAAAACGTTATGGAGCTTAGCAACGTGAGAGGCACATAGATGGTAGGCTGGATTTTTTTTTTCTTCTGTAGATCGTGGCGACACTGTACGTGAAGTATCGGCACTACATAGTTCTCTCGAGAAGGAATCTCACAATATAATTAAATTTTGCAGTTTTAGGCCAAAATATCGTTTCAGTACCACTTCAAGGAATAAGCATACCAATTTTGACACCTTTATGTCTTTTTCAGAAAGAGTTAAATCAAATAAAAACGAGTAAATTAAATAATTATACTAATTTGCATAAATTTAAACAATTTACCAATAATTTCAAATGTGCCCACTCGTATTTATCAAGCTCGTAAGTACTAAGTACAGTTTTTTGCAGGAATTTATTCTCTGAAACTAATTTGCTCCGTGAAAGATGACTATTTGTTGCAACGCGATAAAATGACTCTTAACAAAAGGTCTGTTATCTAACTATTAATAACTTTATGGGATAAGTATTTAATTACAAAAATGTGTGTTTTAGTTGGTAATTTCAAATGAGTGTTACTTTTTTCTCATTCATAAAATAGGTTATAAGTTATTGACAAACATATTCTTTTCTACTTATTTTACACGTTTTTTGATTTTGTGCAATAAGTGTTCGCCGGAGCGAAGAAATGCTGAAACAACTATTGTTTCTCCTGATTTTGTCTTAGAAGAGGGAAAACAGAGAGATTTGCTATAGATTTGGATTATGGAGATAATTTTACATAAAAATCAAAAGCAAAATCGAATGGACCTCGTCGATCCGCCGGAAATAGAGTTGGCGTCTCGACTGAATTGCCAGGCACTTTTTCCCTCAATTAAAACGGCTATCTGGCTATTTTGTTAATGACCCCTTAGTTATAAGATTAATTAGGCAAGAAGTTCGTTTGTTAATCAAAGTTTTTCTTGTTGATTTTTTTTCAAGTCACGGACGATGAGTCAGACAATTCAAGATCAATTGCAGGAAAATAATATGGATAAAAAAGAAATAGCTGATGAAGAGAGAGAAAAGATGCTGAATGCGCAAAACACTAAGCATATCAGCAAGCCATCTACACCGGATCTCGAAACAGAAGAACACAAGCCAAAGAGGAAGATCCCTATTGGGGGAATTAAAATGCCGGGTTTTTGTCGAACTAAAAGTAAAGAACCTTGCAAGGTAAGCAAACAAGAGCAATTTAACCTGATTATTTACCCTGTTCATGTTATTTCTACGCCGATATTTTTCAACAGTATGAAGTATACGCCCTGAGTAACGTAACGAAAGTTTATATTAACAGATTATGGCCAACAAAACGTGATCTATGTGTCCTATGGGTACTTAGCCTTGATGCTTAAAATATTCTATTATATATTTTTTTAATTAACCGGTATCCTAAAGTACAAGGATAACATGTGCTTGAAGTTCGCAACGTTCAAATGAACGAAATTTTTATTGATGTCTTTGTAAACTAGAAAAAGTGCAAAACGGGTTTTTCATTTACATTAGAAATAACAAATTATTAAAAGAAAATAATAATTCACATTTAAAATCGTAGCTGGAAAGATATTTTTGGACAAAATAAAAATGGGAGGAAATATTTCGTTCATTTGAACGTTCAGAACTTCAGGTATATAAGGATAACGAAAAAATCCTGACGAAAAGTGATCTTAATTAGAAATTATTTCATTTGAAAATATCGTGCATAAATGTACTTCTTTGTCCCCTGCACAGTGGGGCCAAACCGAAAAAACCGGGACAAAAGTCCAGAAATCGTCTTCAAATTGACGACTCGGTGGTTTTCGGGGTCGCTGATAACGAATCTGAGCTCAGATTTGCAACATTCAAGATGGCGGATCCAATATGGTGGACACGATTTGTAAAATGTACGTAGATTCTGCCCAAGATTGGTATATGGGGGTTTGCGGGGTCGCTGATCATGAATCTGAACTCAGATTTGCAAAATTCAAGATGGCGGATCCAATATGGCAGACACGATTTTTAAAATGTACATAGATTCTGCCCAAGATTGGTATATGGGGGTTTTCTTGAATTTAAAAGACAATTTTAATGATAATAATAACAGTATTAATATAATTCCTTGAGATTTTTAATTAAAATTGATTATTAAGTTTGTTTCATTCAGAATAATAATGTTTGAATTGAATACAAATAGCCTCCCTCTTAAAGCTGGATAAAATTACAGTCAATATTTCCAAAAAATATTGAGTACTGAAAAAAAAGAGTTTATACATTTTTGATCGACTAGTATGCTCTATAATAGTCGAAAATGTGCGCAGGAAGAACGAGAGTTTCAAAGAGTTGAATCAGGCTCCGCTTCTGTTGCGTGCGCTGTCGTACGGACTGTTTACTAGGGCGGAGTGAAAATGATTGCTGAGAAAATTATGGCCAATTTTTTCTATGTACAGTTTTTGCTAGTGAATAATAATAAAAAATTATAATTTGAAACAGCATTTTTTGCTCAATTTAGAATTTTTTTAAATGGCCAAAAAACATGTTCTTTTGGATTGAGTCATATGTTTTTTCGATTCAAGCTGAAGAAATTTCGGATTCGACACATTCAACTTTTTTCAAAATGTGTGCATAGGACTGGATCCAAAAGAACATTTTTTTTTGCCATTTTCAACAAATTCTTGATTGAGCAAAAAAATTTTTCTTTTATTTATAATTTTTTATTATTATTCACTAGCGAAAACTGTACATAGAAAAAATTCGTCCGAATTTTCGGAACAATATAGAAATTTTTTGGAATTTTCAAATCAAAAAAGAGAACAGAAGATATTAACCGATTTCAAA
>CAKNWT010184351.1:0-10371 GCA_932066315.1 Andricus coriarius
GGCAAAAGTTACGAAAGAGTGATATATCTGAAGCGTCTTCATTTAACTGAGAAGTATCTCCATACACTTTCTCCCAGAACACTTGAATCTCTTCTCGTCTAGGCGGATTTTCAACGACACTTGACGTTTTATTGAGCAGACGAGAAGGATGAGTTGAAAAGGTGGAATTTTCCTGAATCCATTTTACTCGCCGTTCAAGGCGCTGCTTTGCTGTTGAAAGAGATCTTATTTTTTGCGTCCAGTGCTGCTTGATGGTCAAAAGTTTACACTTGTTCAGCGTGTGATTTGCTTTCCTCAAGTTTCGAGCAAGTGCCTTAACTTTTGGAGTGAATTTTTTATTTGATGTTATATAGCTAATCACGCACTGAATGTTTGATGCATGCCGTCTCGCCGTTTCAATTTCAAACTGAAGCTGTGCAATACGCTCGCGAGTCCTACTCAGGCGTACTGAAGTATCGTCACTTCTATTGTCGCTAAGCAAAGAGACTGCCTGCTCGTAAACTACACAGTTCAGATCCCAGAGATTAACATATTCAGGGAGCAAATCAAGTAGAGCATTATTAGCTTCAGATAATTTGTCCATCCTGAGAAAGACTTTTTGGTGGATAGTTCTCCTACTTCTCATGTTGGCATTATCGGCTATCTGCAAAGGTGGTCTTGCTGGAACGGGTGGTATGTTCTCTGGAGAATGTTGCTCTGCTTCTTGCTGAAAAAAAACTTCATATCCGTTTCTGCGCAAAAAGGATACCTGATCTCTTAAATACTGAGGCGTTTTATGAGCATATTCCGGGTGCATATTGACCCAACGGTCATGTAACCTCTGCATGAATCCTCTTCGCGTCGGTGAGCTTCTTTGCCAACAGGTAAGGATGTCCCTTCTGAGTTGGTCCGACCACTTAAATCGATGTTCTCGCGTTTGTCCGGGGCCATTGCCTGGTCGTCGCCTCGGTTCGGTCCTATTGCCACTCCCAACTGAACCATGGCCTCCATCCGAGAGAGGCCTATTGTGGGTGGCACTGCGATATACTGGTGACGTAACCGCATAATTCGTCGCATTGGGGAGTTAGCCCAATGCAACGCGGCTGACTGCAAGAGCCGGAGATTATTATACCATTAAGGCTTCGGCGTAGGCGTGAATTGCTCGGTTGGAAAGTAGTAGTGCGTGGTTGGGTATGTAGGTATAGGGTAGATAGGTATATAGGTATAAGGTATAGATATTTTAGATTGCTATAGAATTCTCGTGTTATTTCTTAAATGACACGCTCGTTCCGCAACACTGCTCTGAGCCGGGCTGCTGATCAATCTCTCTAGCGATCACCCCACGTGAAGAGCCTCACGAAATTTTTCTGCGTGGTTCCCCACTTGGACCCATTAGTATCCATGTTCTTTGTTTCAGGCGTCATTCACTCAACTCACATTCTTTTTATAAACTATTTTTTGCCATTCTTTTCTGTCCTGGCGTACTACTAAATTGAATTTTGAGGTTAGAGTTTAAGTCCAACTGTCTTATAAGTAATTAATAAGCTACTATTTTGCACATCTTACATTTCTGAATACGTCTAATCTAGTAAATAATTTATATTCAACTATTTACATAATTTAAACAATAAAAATATTTATGAATAGAAGACGTTGAGACAGGGTAAATTTTTGGTTTTGAATTTGACAATAAATAATATAAATTTTATACTTCACTTTTCCAAAATTCATACCTCACTTGGCGCTGCTTGGGCCCGAGCCGCCAAGGCTCGTTTTAATAATTTTACAATTGAAATAAAACATGTTGAGCGCCAGCAGGTTGTATGCCCATCCAGCAAGGAAAATATAATTAGTAAAAGCGGAGACAACTAAGCAGGGAGGGTTGGATGGGAAGACCCATAATCAATTCAAACAGAAAACCAAGCCAAATTTCATAAATATACCATTTATAAAGTTTGTACTTACAGACTCCAAAACGTCAAATTATCCGTCGAATAAATCCGAAATGGTTACAATATCCGTTGTGGTTCGACAATTGTTATGATCAGTAACAATTCTTATAACGGTGGGAAGCGACCTCCGACGAAATTCGCAATATATAATCTCTCGACGAGTTGCCGACGGAAAGTGAAGCGCTTTCGCTCTACTCCTGCCTCAACGAATCGGTGGTGCTTTTGTGTTCATTGTCGGATTTGTCAAAGTTGATCTCCACGGACTTGGCGAGCTATGTTTCGGCTTCCATCTCCAATTTGAGGCTCAACATCTTTTGTTCTAGCTCGGCCTACTGTATCGTTGGTTCCAAGGTCCCTTCTTCGGTCCCTACTTTTATTTCCATTGACTTACCTCTATCCGAAATAACACTGGCTAAACGTTGGTCCATTCTTCAGTTGAGTTTTTAAGAGTGGTTTTGTCAACATTTTCAGGAAACTTGGTCACGTGCTTGACGACTGCTTCTCGCGCGTGATTAAAAAAGAATGGCGATATTCTGCTACCGGAATTTGGGACAGTGTTATAAGCTAAGTGGATTTTAGACAATTTTTCATCCCACTCTTTATAACTGTCGCTAATGTACGCGGAAATCATAGGTTTGATTGTTCGATTGACACGTTTGACTGGATTACTTTGGGGATGACTCAAGGGGGTAGTTCTGTGTTTGACTCCTCTAGTTAATAATAGAGCCTTAACATCTTTGTTTAAATACTCCGTATAAATCCTGGATGACAATTAGATAAGAATTTCCTCATTTTGTTCGCGTTTGAGAAACGACGATGTCAACGGATAATTTGGCCCAAGGTGATTGTAAGGGCCTGGTAGTCAATTGTCTTTTTAAAGGTCTTATATTATATTTAACCTTGACGCATATTTCGAATTCTTCAACGACGGACTTGACCTCTTTTGTTTAATTACGTTTTTCATGGGTGTTCGTCGTCAATCAGAGCATTCTTGTAATCAGGACGATAATAAAACAAATCGTCATCCTCGATCTTCCATTCAGAAAATCTGTCAGGTTGATCTCTGACGAGCTTAAACTTGGTTTCGTACCAATCCTGATCACAAATCGTGTTTACCGACTCACTAGGAATTTCGTCCAATAAAAGGAACCCCAGTCGGTTAGGATCATTGAACCCTATCTTGTTGACATCACAGTCAACGCCGCCTAAATGTTTAGGTTGGTCGATTTTAAAAATCTCTTGAACATCTACGACCTTTTCAGATGAAGAAGGATTCCGAATATCCTCAGTTTTGCCTTTAGTTTCAACAGTCCGAGGCGAAATCACCGAGGGCTTTTGTCGATTCTGCTGTTGTTTTGGACAATTGGTGATATAGTGTCCTAATTTGCGAAAAGGGCAGCAAACTATTTGCGATTCTGACGTATAGTAACGCAATGAAAGCCCTAATACTGCGCAAATAAAACAGAACAATTTAGACCGGCTGAAAGGAGATTTTGATCCCCCCGATCTAGGCCGTTCGGCGACAGGGGTTTTCACGCCGATGTTATTTGCTTTATTCGCTTGACTTTACGATCTGCTTTGGTTGAAAAGAATTAAAGTCTGTGACTCGCTCGTTTTCGGAATTCTCAACGCTTGACTTCAATTCGTCTCTTAACAAATACTCGTCGAGATCGTCGACCGAGACAATCCGCCTTTGAACATAATTTAAGGCTATTAATGTAGTGAAGGCCTTTTCCGGCTTTTCGATGTTTTTATTTAAAAATTGCAGACATGTTACGACTCGGATCCAAGTCCTTTTCAAGGCGTAGTTCTTATTATTAGTTAACGGAAATTAAAAAAGATTCTTAGAAGATTGTGCATAGTTGTCAGTTTGGAAAAGTTTGAAATTTTAAAATTGGATCGTCATAACCTTAAAATTCGTAAAATATTTGTCTCGTAGGAGATTAATCCTAGAGCAAATGATTATATATTCTACATTTTTCAAAAAAGGAAGTGGCAGAGCCTTGTGGTATGTTAAATTATAGTGACATGACTGCGAATTCAACATACCAATAATTTAGTCGAAACATGTCGGCAATTTGCAAATAAAAGCATTAAAGTCTGTTGGAGTAGACCTCAGGCACCTCTTTTGCGATTAAATTGATCTACGGTATTGATAGTCACGCTTGTTAACGTAATATAGAAATTCGATATAGTTTTTGAGAGATAGATTTAAAATCTCAAAAATCAGTCGCGGATTAAACTTTGTCAGTATGTGTTTCAGTTGTTCTCTGAATTCCCGTGAGTACTGCATACGCTCGAATATGAGTCTAGCCCAACCTGCGAATTCCGCGGGAGTTTCGATCTTCTCGAGTTTCAATTCATGAACCTCGAGGAGAAGGTCGGTGTCGTCTTTCTTGACGCCCCACTCGTATCGGAAAGCACGCGAGAAGTCCCTCCATATACGACACGAGTTTTTGTTAACGAAGCTACATGACCTGTACGGACCCTCTAATATTTTCGACAAACACGGAACAAAGAATGCCCAATGTATGTCGTTGGTACTCAAATAATCCTTGAGAATCAGTCAAAACTGTTCAGGATCCCTGTCGGTTTTTGGAAAAGAGATTTTCCAAGAGCTGACTATGCGACCTATCTTCATTGGCAAGTCACCGTCAAAACCGGAACGACCCCCACCGAGTCCACGAATTGACAATGCACTCTTGATTCCGACCCCAATAAAAGCGAGCGGGGCTGTCGCTTTCACTTGAGTCATCCTCACACCAGGAGAACAAGGAACCCGTTCTCCGTGTAGACGATACGTTCGAATTCCGACAAAAAAATGTAAAACCGCGGGAATCGTTTGAACGAAGGGAGGCTCGACTCAAGCTTTGACTATTCCTTTGAATATTTTGGCTGCTACTTGCTTCAGTACCCGTCATTTCGCGATAACGCTGTGCCGAGACGAAAATCTCCCGGTCGACTATTTGCCCGTTGGCATTTGGTTCGCTAACTATAACCCTAATTAGTCACGGAAATGTGCTTTGACCACCGAAAGCATTTCGTTTCTTTCGTTCGACGGATCGGTTACCGGTCTAAGTCTTGAAGTCTCGATTGCATCACGACTTGCGATATATGACGCTATAATTTTGATCAAGTCCGGCAGTGGCTGACCCGGGTCGGGTAGGAGTCGTTGCACGTGAACCTCTTCCCCATCCTCCTCCCGCACCCATGGGGAACCCGGTGTCAGGTGTATTAATTGACGAGATATTTAGCGGGATTTGTACTTCTGTGTCTTTCTCGCTCATGTTGTTGTCAGAGGAAAATTGCAATTCAAAGGATAATCCAAACGTTGAGTCAAAGTCAATTCAAATTAGGGTAATTGTTAAGCTCGAAATGATTGATTCATTAATTGATGATTTATTCGTCGAAGAGTTAGAATATGACCTTAAATAGTCGATAAAATCAAGATCAACTATATTTAAATTTAATTAATCAGAATGATTTCTGATTTGATTTGATAATTTATAAAATCGAAATTTAAAATAGGCAGAATAAGATCTGAAGCTATCTTAAATTTCATTTAGTCGATCAGGATAAGATCTGACCCCTCTTCAATTAATTTTATGGATCAGAACAAGATCTGATCTCTATTCAGTTCGATGAAACAAACTTTTAATATCGATTACATTACCGATATTAAGGGCTATACCTAATATAGATGAAATCTAGTTTAATTTAAATTTAATTATTAATAAATATTTATAATCTGGCGTGTAAATCACAAAGTTCAATTTCAAAATAGACCGAATGAGATCTGAAGCTATTTTGAATTGTATTGAATCAATGGATCAGAATAAGATCTGACTAATCGACATTTATTAAATAATCAGTGCAAGATATAATTATTTAAATTTAATAATATTTTATTTGGTTCAAATTGTCATGGCAAGAAATAAACATTTAACATTTAACCTTCAATTGTAATATTCGCTTGTTATTGTTGACTGTCAGGACAAGACTTAAACAACCAACATTTAATCAATACAATTTTAATCATCTTACGAAATACCCAGGGCAAGACCTAAGCTACTCCGAAATTATATTTATTCGGTTCAATTTAGTATGGCAAGACAGAACCATTTGACCCTTAACCTTTTAAAATTGTAATTCCATTTATTAATGTCGACAGTCAGGGCATGACCTAAGCAACCGAAAATTTTCAATATGACCTTTTAAACATCTTAAGGAATACCCAGGGCAAGACCTAAGCTACTCCGAAATTGACACATTTATTTCGCGTGTCTAATATTTTCATTCGTTTGAGTCATTTATATAACTCAAATTCTTGACAATTTTAAAGTCTCGTTTCACGAACCGTTTGAACCGTCCAAAATAACCTAAAAATGTCTAATTAGTTTCAATTTAAAATTTCAATAACACAATTAGTTTAATCAATTCAAATAATATCAATTTCGCATAATATTTCCACAATTATTATAATCAGTAACAATTCTTATAACGGTGTGAATCGACCTCCGACGAAATTCGCAATATATAATCTCTCGAAAAGTTCCCGACGAAAAGTGAAGCGCCTTCGCTCTACTCGCGGTCGAGTATTTTAGGTTCGCACGCGTGGCTCTCGTTTGGCTTCCAAGACCCTATGACCGTCAACTAAACCGCGGGTCAGTCAAAAATCTGACGTATCGATGACAAATTTGAATTCGAAAATAGACCACACAATTCAAAGTGGACTTCAAGATGACGATTCTCATCTTAGAGTCTACGGATAGGTTAATTATTAATACTTGAAATTAAATGAATGAATTGAAATGGTTTTCTGTCACAACGTTAGTCAGCTAATGCAAGATTTAGCCAATGAAAAAAGGGAAACTCAGGAGAATCTGTTCCAGAATATGGGGCGCGAGTAAATTTGACTCTTAATAAACTTATTTATACTTCTCAGGTTTTAGAAAATACGCTGGGTGCAGAAGGAATTAGGATGAGTAGGTCTTACAGAACTACTGGGATCAAAGATTTTCTGAGCGGGCTGGGCTAAAATATTTATTCACAGATAAAGGAGAAATAAATAAATTCACTGGATCAAGCCATCGCATTCGCGAATCAAGAAGACCTTAAAATTACTAGTTGGAAGAGAGTGCAAGGGGAGATCCCAGCACGAGTCGCGACCAAAATCTATAGTTTATGTGCATTCAAAAAATGATTACATGCGTAAAAAGAATATTTCACGTGAGAAGAAAGAATAGTTCACGTGCGTAAAAAGAAGACCGCTTATTTGTGTATGCGGAATAGCTCACTTGCGTACGGAGATTAGTTCTGAACAGATAATAATTGGCTCATAAATGGTTAAATTATATGGAACTTGGACATTCTGTGAAGGACTATCGACAATGTTATAAGTCTAGTTTCGTAGAGCTAAAAATAAATGTAAATATTGTTTTGTTTGTAGTTTTCACTAAGCTTGCACATGAATGTATTTACTCTTAAGCATGTATATTTGCGTATGTACGCTTACAGTATTATTCGTAACAGACCACATCTAATTATGTGTATCTTAGTTTATTTCTTTACTTCTGTTAAATACCTATTTTTTATTTTAATCGTTATATCGATCACCGTCACCTTTTAATAATTGTAACATGTATCACCTGTTCCTTATAGGGCTATATGACCCTAGGAACTTTTCATGAATAAATACAAATACAAATAATTGGCTATGTGCCCGGACCGCGAGTCGGAAACTCTGCCGTGTTTTCCCTGGTCAGGATTCACGTGGTCTTTATTTCTCGGCGGAAGTCCAGACCAACGGTCATATTCAGTAGTACTGCTGACAGACAGAAAACCCAGAATATTATCCTTCCTATTTTTTTTCTCCTTCACTATTAATGAGATTTGAGACAATCGGCTCTTAAATCAGAACTGATTACTCTGATCATACGGCAACAATTGGACCACAATTACTGTCAGTCTAGTAAATAAAAACTCTATAGTCAGAATGAACAATTTTCGATGTAGGAAGTGATATTGGAAATATTTTCTTGACTCTGTAGAATAAAATGTTTGATTAACATTTTTCCGATTCTGAACTTGGAATAGCTATTATTCTAGAGAAATTATCATTTCTCCTGTCATTACTTGGAAAGTAATAGGTATCTTGAAAATTCTTGTAGACTCTGATGAAGTCCAGTTCGATCCCGTGAGATATGTGCCTTAATTATATTGAGCCTGACTGCGTTGAACATTAATATGGTTTGTTTTGAGAAAATTTTTGCTTGTGTGAAAAAAATAAAAAAATAAATAAATAGTTAAAACGATTAATAAGCATTATTTTGAAGTGTCTTACAGTTGGTAAATTTGATTCCAAAATACATTTAATGCCGAATTTGGTGTTAATAAATAAGTAAAAATGATCAAATAATTTTTGGAGAAAATATCACTTTTGAAGCACAAAGATACCCGTGGGGTCGCTGGTGGCACCAGTCCACTTTGGAGCACTACAGAATCGCGATAGACGAAGCTAGGTTTTACGTTAAGGTACTCAAGAGAATTGGTACTCCTGCTTTATCGACAGATGACGCTATAAGTCTGATTTTAAAATTTTAAATTAACGAAAATCACGATTAAAAAAAGGCTGGGTATAAAAGACCCCAGGGATAACTTTAAGGGTTAAATCAATAATGAAATAATATTATTGATAATATAAATTTTCAAGCCAGTGATTAGTCGTCAGAAAGTAGGAGATAAAATATATCTTAGTCAGAGAATTTTAAAGAAAAATAATACATATTCTGGTCCAGAAAATTCAAAAACTTGAAATTTAAAAATAAGTAACAGATATTTATTTTGCTTCAAGACCCGAGGAAAACGGGCGGTGCTAATTATGATTAAAATCGGGAGTAAACTTGATTTTGCTCTAGAGTGTAGAATTCAGTCAAAATTAAACCATAGTTAAAAGGTAAACTATAACCTTAGAAAATGATAAATCTTTAGAAAACAGGTATATTAAAAGGAAATATACCCTTTTTCTTGAAGAACGAATAGTGTAAATTCTAGGACCTACACTATTTGAGTAACCTACAAGAGGTGAAAGTACTGACGAAATTATATATATATATAATATATAATATGTAATAAATATCGTCGCGAAGGATTGGATAAATGTGCCAAAATTCATCTGAAGAACGGAAAGATTGTTGGTTTTCCCGAGGACCCTGAGCTTGTAGATATAAGTATTATTAGACATCTTAACACTGGAGAGACCTATACATACCTGGGCGTGCCTGAAAGCCGCATTCAGGACGTAACATCAGTAAGGAGTCGCTCCAAAGCAGATACAAGCATTTTCTTCGACAGATTTGGTCTTCCAATCTGTCAGCATTGAACAAGATATCTGCGACTAACATGCTAGCCGTCCCAGTTCTACTCTACTCCTTTGGAGTAGTTCAATGGACGCAGAACGAACTTAAGGCCCATGATGTCACAACACGTAAGATCATGCATATGCATACAAGCTTGAATATCAATTCGTCAGTTCCGCGATTAAACATTTCACGCCGTCAAGGCGGACGTGGAATTCTTAATCTCCAGTGTCTTCATAACCGCATTGTTCTAAGTACAGCTTATATCGTAGCCAATGGCAGAGATCCTCTCCTAAAAATGGTCAGCAACCACGAGATGATTGGTAAAGGAGCGTTCCTGTACAAAGCCGCGGAGCAAGCGACCGAGACCCTTGGCCTGCATTTTAACATTAGAAGTGAGGAAAGTGCATTACTCCATCTAGATGCTTCACTTCTGAAAGCCGAAGTGAAGAAAGCAGAAGTTCAAAAATTCCATCAAGAGCTGCTCGACAAGAAAATGCACGGAAATTTTCACAAAAATGTAGAAAAACAGTCCTTGCCGAAGGAGCAAACTTTTGCTTTCCTCAGATCATCAGGGCTTAATTCAGGTACAGAGGGTTTCATTTTCGCATGCCAGGATGGTGTCATTTCCACCTTAGCATACCGTGACCGCATTTTATGTCAAGAAGTTCCCAGCTATAGGTGCAGAGCGTGTCATGCACACGCTGTGTACCCGGAACACATACTATCGGGGTGTCCACGCTCGCAGGAAGGACGTACATCTACAGACATAATGCGGCCCTAAGAGTCCTTTATTACCATCGTTGTCGATCTTGCGGTGTTGGCCGCGACCCTGCTCTGCCGAACGCTCCGCGGGATATAGAGTCAATTGTCCAAAACGAGAAGTGCCAAATTTTCTGGAACTACGATTTTCGGACAGCAGTCTCCGTTGGACACTCGAGGCCTGACATTGTTCTCCAAGACTTCGAGAAACGAACTATATTCGTGATCGAATCCTCGGCACCGTCTGAATACAACATCACTGCCAAGAAGAAAGAAAAGGAGGAGAGGTATGAAGACCTTAAAAGGGAGCTGCAAAAGCT
>CAKNWT010184353.1:0-11361 GCA_932066315.1 Andricus coriarius
TTTTTTTTTTTTTTTTTTTTTTTTTTTTTTTTTTTTTTTTTTTTTTGCGAATCGAAAAAAATTGTTCGAATAAAACTTATGTATTTCATGAAGGAGAATCTGAATCTGTGATAAAAAATTGGGGTTCCCATTTGAAATTACAAAGTTACCCCCACCCCTGCCTCCTGTGGGCGTGGGGTAAATTTTAACAAATCTTTTTTCCCCCTCGAAAATAAAAAGTTTTTATTCCAGACATTTTTTCCGTAGGATGCGTATTTTTTTAGATATTTCGTTGTCTCAAGTTAAAAAAAACACCCTGTATATGTGGCCTGCGCCGAAGAAAGGGGACTTACTCTAAAAAAATCGGAATCGTGGTTTTTACACCTTTCGATAGTCGTTGAGTTGCTCTTTTTAATGAAACCACGGAAAAACATTTTCGAGCATTATTATTGCTAATAATTGAGTTTTTAGGTACCCGAGAAATCGGACTTTTGCTCGAAAGCTCGAGATCCCGTGCAACACCTCCCACCCCTTCATCACCACCTCTCATCTATACCCCGTACGTGAGCCGCGCAGCTAGATGCGAGAGAATGTAGTGGTAAGTGGAGAGGGAAGATTTCGTGAGTCTTCCCTCTCTCCTAAAAGTCGCGTCTATCGGGTCGACTTCGACCGCTCGCCCTGAAAAATCTCACTTTTCATAGTAAGCACCCTTTCTTCCGCGCACGTCACATATAATATTACTTTGTAATGTTAATAAGATGTTTGAATAAATTGCTTTATCAATTTATTATTGTTTATAGAAAAGAAGGGGTTTCGATAAGGACCTTTAGTGCCCCCCCTGAATCGTATTTTTTAAAGTTTATTATCGAGATCATTTCGAGTAAGAAAACGATTTTCACATATATGGTGCACATATACAGGAGCTACTATATACATAAAATCAGCGTGTTAGTACATTGCGCTCATAGTAAAAAAATACATTGAATTTTGGATAATATTTTATTTATTTATTTTTTTGCAATCTTTATGTAAAAATATATTGTGCACAAATACAAGGGCTACTACATAAAAATCGTTGTGTTACTACATTGCGCCTATAGTAAGAAATAAAGAAAGTGAATTTTGGATAATATTTTTTTTCTGCAATCTTTATGTATTTATTTCGTATGGAGCACAACCGAGTAACAAAATAATTTTCACATATATGGTGCACAAATACATGAGCTACTATATACATAAAAATCGTCGAGTTACTACATTGCGCTCATAGTAAAAAAAAAATAAATTGAATTTTGGACGATATTTAAAAAAAAAATTTAATCGTCGTGTTATTACATTGCGTAGTAACACGACGATTTTTATTTATATAGTAGCTCATGTATTTGTGCAACATATATGTGAAAATTGCTCTGTTACTCGGTTGCGGTCTATACGAAATAACTACATAATAATTGCAAAACCTACAAAAATTGCATATGTTTGCAAAAGTAACCTATCAGCTCCTATCAAGTAACACAAGAAGCATATGTATTTTTGGAGGCCTTATATTTTTCAAATTATGAAAAAGATAAGACTGAACTCGATAATAAACTTTAAAAAATAAGATTTAGGGGGGGGGGGGGAAAAAGGGCCCTATATAAACCCCTCCTTTCTCTTAGAATGAAGTTATAAAGTCGCGGTTTTTTTCTGAATTTTTCTACTTAGTTTCACCTTTTCAGTTAGAACTAGGCAATAATCAATTAAAGTTGAAAAAATAATTTTGAAAACAATGTTTTATTATTTGTAACAATATTCTCTTAGAATAATGCCAGAAAGTTACATTTTACAGACATTTTCAGAAAAAGCTGCGACGTTCCAACTCTATTCTCAGAGAAAAAAGCTATAAACAATAATGAAAATTCGAAGAAAAAAAGGTTGACGATTATTTCTTATTAAATTTATTTTGCCATTGCAAAAGGTTCCTTAATGAATATCATACTTGTTACCAAACGCCAGGATTGGATTTGAAACAATGTCACTCATATCTACTTGACGTCCTCGTTTAATAACTTCCGGATGTTTCTTTATCATGAGCCAGCCGATGTGTGAAAAGAAGAATCCACGACTGCTACTGTGCGGATCTGCATCTGTTTCCGAATATCTATGATGCGTGCGATGGTCTCTTACCCAATTATATACTGAATACTAAAAAATCAGAATAAGAAGGTTCGAAATTATAATCTTATCAAGAAATCAATTTACAAATAAGGCTGTAACTAGGGTGGGGATCAACCGGGTTTGACCACCTGACACTTATTTTTTATGTCACTTCTTCTATGGGCAACTGTCACAATACCGGCGCACATACGTTACGCACTCACAAAACAATTTGGTTGAATCAACCAAATTTGTGTTGGTTCAACTTGGAGATCCTCTAGGGCAGGTTGAAACACATGGGAACAAGGTCGTAACAAGGGGGGATCACCCGGGTTTGACCCCACCATGCTGCATACTCCTCCCCCTCCCACAGAAAAATTTTTCAGCCACGGCCTTGCATGGGAATCTTTCTTGACTCCTTAGAGCTAACCGGAATGGCGGAATACGAAAGTCCCTTTTAGCGCGCGATTGAAAAATAGCAATGAATAGAATATCGGGACTATGAATTGAGGTTAGGTTTTTCTCACAACTTCGATTACGCACATGCGTGCGCATGCCTTGTCTAACATTTGTTTATGATAACACCAGTATTCCGGTAGGCCCTAAAGGGGTGGGGACTCACGTGTCCAAACTCTCCCTAGAGGATCTCTAGTTCAACCATAGAATACGGTTATTTTATTGGCAACAAAATATTTGTTTAACCTCATGAAATGTTTTGGTTACCTTAACCAAATATCTTGATAGATTGAGTATTTGGTTTATTCAAGAAAAAGAATTTGATAGGGCAATCAAATATTTTGTCCAAACAACCAATTTTTTATGTAGATCCAAGAAAAGGGGTTTTTAGATTGAAGAAAATTTTTTTTCTAAGTGCAGATATTTTTCATAGGTATGTTTACCTTCACGTCATAACCCTTAATTGTAGAACCAAAAATGGTTTATTTTAGCATATAATCACCTGTCCAGCTAAACAGTAGCTGCAAAGAAGAATAACTTGAAGAGGCCATTTAGCTTTGTAAGCTCGATGACTCCAGAGTCGGTGTGCACCAGCGGTTACACCAAAGTTAGCCACATATATCAGGAAGAATGCTTAAAACAAATATTTTTTTATTTGAATGAAATTAACATGTGATTTTATGAACGAAGCAAAAATAATTTTACTTTTAATTGTAAACTTAATAAAACAAAAACTAGATCTCCTAAACAATTCTAGGACTGATATGATTTTGTAATTTTGTTTAATACTAGCAAAACTTTTTCTCATGGTCAAGGTTTATGTAATAGTTGAAGTTATATGTCAAGCAGGGGCCTTACCACTAAGATCTCGATTTCAAAAAAATGTGAATTGGCTATTATCCTTGGGTCGCATCGTGTCCTGAAGACACACAAAGGTTTCGCTGGCCTGTCGTTGCGATTTCTTTGTATATATCATACTTATGGGCACGTCTCACAAACCTTCAGATGGGTGGCATGATGAAATTACGAAGATAGCCCGGCGAAACCCTCGTGCGTCTTGACGACCCGAAGCGACCCAAGGATGACAGCTTTCTGCACCCATCTCGCGAGTGCCTTGGCATATTTTTGGCACGCGGGAATGGCTTTAAGGTTCCGAACCAGTGATAGTTTTGCACCTCCGAGAGCACTGATCACAAGGACAATATTGAGCTGCCGGATCGAATAAGGGCACATAAAATTATTTCGCCGGGAGTGGGGAGACCCCTAAAGGCTTTCAAAAACATTTTCGAATTTTAATTTTTAAAGACTATATCTAGATGTAGAATTTTATTGCGCAACTTTTTTCCCTTGGGAAAAAAGTTGCAGCTTTTTTAGTTTACTAATTAAATCCAAAAAACTGACCTTTTTGTAAAAATCAATTGTAATACTTTTTTCACTTCAACTCGTGCTCAGTCGGTCAGTTTTTAGAATTTTTCAATAAAATTTTCAGGGAATGTAGTTAAAAATGTCCTTCGACCGATAGAGACACAGCGATTTGAAAATTTATTTAAAAAAAATGGTTGTTAACTTTTTTCTGATGCGTGGCGGTCATCGGACTTCTCTAACTTCCAGCGTTTCGTTTATCGAGCGAATTTTGAGCAAAAAAAAAAACTTTAGGCGATAAAGTTGTTGACAATAGTACAAAGAAGTTTTCTGGGAAATTTTAGTTTAATCCAATTGATATTCAAGAAATTATTAGTGTCTCAAGACGCTAGCGGCTGGGAGACTCGCGCGCGGACTGTAGCGAGAGTCTCAGTATGATTCATAATATACAGTTCACCGGCGCCAAAAATAAAAACTAATCAGGTAATCAGGTAATATCAAAGTATTATGAATAACTAAATAATATTGCATATTGTGAAATAATGTATTCATTTTATATTATGTGCAATAGAATAGTTCTACTTTTGAGACAAACTGTACAGAAGTAAAACAAAACATAAGCATCTAATAGTTGAGATTCATCGGATTCCTGATTCCGAGAATTTTTCAATTCTTCAAATTCGTGGAATTGAAAAAAGTGAAATATCGAGAAAGTGTATTTGTTTTTCCTTCATATTATATATTGTATATTAATATTAAAGACTTCATATATTTTTAAATTCATATAAATTAAAAAACGGAAAAAGCTTTCAAATTAAAATAATTTTTTTCTAACTTCCAATTCTGCGCATTGTCAGCGATTATATGCGTTTGTTTGATTTGTCTCAAAAATAGAACAATTATATTGTACATAATGTTAAATTATAAATTATTTGACAATATGCAACATTATTTATTTATTCATAATAATTTGATGTTACTTGATTAGTCTTTATTTTTGGCGCAGGTGAACTGTATATTATGAATCGGTTCTGAGACTCGCTAGTTCGCGCGCGAGTCACCCAGCCGCTAGTGACTTGAGACACTAATAATTTCTTAAATATTAATTCGATTGAACTAAAATTTTCCAGAAAACTTCTTTGTACTGTTGTTAACAACTTTCTCGCTGGAGGTTTTTTGTTGCTCAAAATTCGCTCGATAAACGAAACGCTGGAAGTTAGAGAAGTCCGATGACCGCCGCCCATCAGAAAAAAGTTAACAACAATTTTTTTAAACTAAATTTTCAAATCCCTCTGGCTCTTTCAGTCGAAGGTTATTTTGAACTACATTCCCTGAAAATGTTATTAAAAAATTCTAAAAACTGACTGACTGAGCACGAGTTGAAGTAAAAAAAGTATTAAAATTTATGTTTCCAAAAAAGTCAGTTTTTCGGCTTTAATTAGAAAACTAAAAAAGCTGCAACTTTTTTCCTTGAGGAAAAAAGTTGCGCAATGAAATTTTACATCTAGATATAGGCTTTGAAAATTAAAATTCGAAAACGTTTTTGAAAGCTTCTAGGGGCCTTCCCACTCCCGGTGAAATAATTTTATGTGCCCTTATTCGATCCGGCAGCTCAATTACTTTAACTGAATATTTTGGGTACAGTCGTTGCAACTCCCTTTTAAGGTCTTGATGCCTCTCCTTCTCTTCCTTCTCCTTGGGAGTGATGTTGTAGTTGGCCGGAGCCGAGAATTCGATCACGAATATGGTTCGTTTCTCGAAGTCTTGGAGAACAATGTCAGGCCTCGAGTGTGCAACGGAGACTGCTGTCCGAAAATCGTAGTTCCAGAAAATTTGGCACTTCTCGTTTTGGACAATTGACTCTATCTCCCTTAGAGCGTTCGGCAGTGCAGCATCGCGGCAAACACCTTAAGAGCGACAAAGATGGCAATAAAGCACTCTGAGGGCCGCATTATGTCTGTAGATATACGTTGTTCCCGCATGGGTGGGACACCCAGATAGCATGTGTTCTAGGTACTCTGCGTGTGCATGACACGCTCTGCACCTATCGCTGAGAACTTCTTGATATAAAATGCGGTCATGGTATGCTAAGGTGGAAATGACACCGTCCTGGCATGCGAAAATAAAACCTTGTGTACCTGAATGAAGCCCCGATGATCTGAGAAAAGCAAAAGTTTGCTCCTTCCATAAGGAATATTTTTCTACATTCCTGTGAAAATCTCCGTGAATTTTCTTGTCGAGTAGCTGTTGGTGGAATTTTTCAACTTCTGCTTTTTTCACTTCGGCTTTCAGAAGTGAAGCATCTGATTGGAGTAATGCACTTTCCTCACTTCTGATGTTAAAATTCAGCCCAAAGGTCTCAGCCGCCTGCTCCGCGGCTTTGTAAAGGAACGCTCTTTTGCCAACCATCTCGTGATTCCCGACCGTTTTGAGGAGAGGATCTTTTCCATTTGCAACTATGTATTCTGTGCTTAGAAAAAATCGGTCAAGGGCCGTAAGCTCGTTCTTCGTCCAGTGAACCACCCAAAACGAGTAGAGTAGAACCCGGATAACAAGCATGTTAGTCACAGATACCTTCTTCAACGTCGACAGATTTCAAAACCAAATCTGCCGAAGAAGATGCCTGTATCTGCTTCGGAAAGACTCTTTAACTGATGTTACGTCCTGAATACGGCTTTGAGGCACGCCCAGGTATGTATAGTTCTCTCCAGTTTTAAGATGTCTAATAACACTTATATCCACAAGGTCAGGGTCCTTGGTAACGCCAACAATGTTTCCTTTCTTCAGATGAATTTTGGCACATTTATCCAATCCAAAGCCCATCCCAATCTCTCCTGTGTAATCCTTGATGATATTTATAGCAGTTTAAAGTTTGCTTTTACCAGAGGCATAGATCTTCAAATCATCCATATAAAATACATAAGTGACCTTATGCTCGCATCAAGCTCTCTATGCATCTCACTATGTGTGGATGCACCTTCAAGCTTTCCAGCAGACAGATGATAAGTCTATGAGAGGTTGAATCAAAAGCTTTTCGGTAGTCAATCCATGCTACTGAGAGGACACGCTGATGGGCTGCAGGGCTTTTACAGACGCACCTGTCAACTAGCAGGTTCTCTCGATATCCTGCTACACCTTTTTTCGAGCCACGTTGTTCGTACATCTCTCGTCATAACGGCTTAATTCTTCGGACAATTCTGTTGTTCAGTATAGCTGTAAAGATCTTATACAGTGTGTCCAAACAAGCTATTGGCCTGTAATTCTATGGGTTGGACAAGTTGCCTTTTTGATTCTCCCTGATCCATCTCTCCCTCTTCTGTATTCTCTTCCTCGCTTCAGAAAACTTCCGTATTTTGTCAACAATGTCCTGCTTGATTGTCAGCAGCTTTGACTTGTTTAGTGTTTGATTGAAGACCCTTAGTTCTTGAGCGAACTTTCGAACCCTTTCCGTGAACGGCTTGCCAGATGTTATGTAGTCAATCACACACTGAATACGGGACGCATTCTGTCTTGCCCATCCAATCTTCTTGTTTAGTTGATACAGGCGTCTTTTGGTCTTTTGATCCATCTCGGTTATAGTCTTTGACTTGAATCAGTTAATGCTCTCGCAGCACCATAAATTGAATAATTGATGGCCCAGAGGTCGGAATCCTCCCAGATATCCTCACGAAGGGAGGCATCCATTCCAGCCAGATCTTGGGGCTTAGGAGGAACCAGTATGTCAATGTTCCTCCTTGTCTTGAAATCGCTATCATCTCTCAGAAAGTGTCTGCTTTCTGCGATTGGTCTTAATGTCGATTCCTCATCTTCGTCTGCAGCTTGTTCAAGCAGCGGGTGGGAAAGCGCTCCGCGTACATCTCCATTTTTCAAGATGTAGGTGTGTTGATTCCGCAAATACTGATGCGAAATGTGATGAAGCTCTGGGTGTTCCTGACACCACAGAGTGTGTATACGCGCCATAAAGACTCCGCGAACAGGGATAATGCTGGCATCGTAGCAGTGTAGCACTTCATCCTTGAATTGATTCGTCCACTCAATGTGGACGTTTCGCTGTTTCGACGTCGTGTTTCCATTTAAATTATTATTTGCAGCACCCCGAACTCTAGGGTGATCTGCACTGTTTGCCGACCGATTGTCGGGTGCTCTGCGCGTTCGATCATTTTGAACCGCATCTACAACTTTTTGGTGGTATGATGGTGTTATTGTTGTTCCCACGAGCAGCTAGCGAAAGGTTTTGTCCGTCCATGTAGAGCCCCGCATGCAAGGATAAGGCTGCATATTCTGCGAGGTCGTCCGGTATGGTATCCCAGAGACACCGTTAAAGACACCTCGCCGAGGTGCCAATTGAGCTTTCGGCACGGTTGTTACGCCTTCGCTTAGGGGTTATTCCTTCGGGAAATTCCTAGACAATTGTCCGCGACTGGTTATTAATAATTGTAATCATATTCAGCGAACCCCTTGGTACACGATTCCTCTATCCGCAACCCGAAACGTCATTACTGTACGGCGTCCCAACCCCACTTTGCACAAGGATAAACTGATTTTCTCCTTTTTTCAGACAATAACCCGACAAACGCTTAACGTATTAAGTTTGTAAACTTTAGATGAACATCAATTTAATTTATGCACATTTTTCAAGTCAAATAAATAATATTTTAAAAACTTTAAAGTCTGTCCTTCGATGTTTGTCATTTCAGACGCCATTACCGTACGTCATTTTTTCTAGTAAAATATTGCAGTTACAGTTGAGTAATAAATACAGAAATAATAAGCGTATTGTTTAATACAAAATTCTATAAAATTGAGCTTAAAATAATAATCCTTTTTTTTTTGTGAATCTGATATTAAAACTGAAAAGTGCATTTTGACAATAAAACCGTTATTCACGCACGTGCGTTAACAACCCGTTTCGGAGTGGAAAAAAATTATAAAAACCATTCTGTTACTTACTCAGTGGTGTTTCCTTTCATAAGTAGGTGACTTTTTATGATTGAAATCTGTTATTTTTTTACAAATATTAAAAAAGGCTAAACTTCATTATTTTTCTCGCACCATTCCCGTACGGTACAATAGCAGAGTGTACGACTGCTTATATGCGCGTGCGCGTGGATCAGATGGGTTGGTTGCTTTGCTGTCTCCTACCCAGTGCACACGAAACCATGAACATCCCAATAACGTCCTTGGGACGTTCCTAGGACGTCCAATGTCAGTCGAAACAACGTCTCTAAGACGTCTAATGTCCTACAGATGTCCTAAAGATGTCCTGATGACGTATGACGTTCTCAGGACATATTTCGTACTGACATTAGACGTCTTAAGAGCATCCTTAGGATGTCCAAAAGACATTTTCCAAAATACGTATTAGGGATGTCCCGAAGACGTCTCTAGAACATCCTTCATTTTTTTGCCCACTGGGTAACCTCTATTTATAAATATACAGATCTCAAAAAGTGAACTAAATAAGTCACTTAGAAAGGAGGAGATGTGTTGGAAATTATATTACAGCATATGTAGGTAGATTTGTTATTACAGCTAAAAGATTCTGAGAATTTTATATAAAATTTTTAGAAAAAAAGAAATTTAATGTAGTTTGCCTTACATCTGTTTAATTCTCATGAGTTCATATTTTCAATTTTTATACAAACTGAGGCATAATTTATTACTCAGTTACTTAGTTAGTGTGTGACACGATGTAATAAATAGATTTTGATACATTTGAAAGACTGCATAATAAATCATGTAAATAGTTTTAGTTGTTGTTGAATCTTTAATTGTACTACAGTCACGTTGTTTCCATTTGTGTAATTTAAAACGTGTTTATTGAAATAAAAAATAATAGTAACAATTTAACTTTTAATTTATCACGTCACCTTACTTATATTCTGAAAAATTATCTACAATATTTATCAATATTTCGGTTTTCCTAAATGGCATGCGTTACAGCATTCGCTTTTGAACTTTTTAAAATATCGCGCTCTCTTTCATGAAACTCCTAACCTCAAATCCACTTTCTGTATTTCGTATACGAATTTCATTATCATATAGGTATATATATATATATAATTAGAAAATAAGGTTAACCAACAACCGCAGGGTCTCACTGGGAGCAACTGCCATCTAAACAATGGCACCGGCTCCCAGCAGGACCGCGGTAAATGACACTCATGGCCACGTCTCACAACCGTGAGATGGGTGGTCATAGGACACGACGAAATCACAACCACAGACCGGCGAAAACCTCGTGTGTTTTGAGGACACGAAGCGACCCAAGGATGACAGCTTTCTGCATCCATTTCGCAAGTGCCTTGGCATATTTTTGGCACGCGGGTATGGCTTTAAGGTTACGAACCAGTGATAGTTTCGCACCTCCGAGAGCACCTATCACAAGGACAATTACTTGTACCGAATATTTTGGGTACAGGTTTTGCAGCTCCCTTTTAAGGTCTTGATACCTCTCCTCCTTTTCTTTCTACTTGGCAGTGATGTTATATTCGGACGGTGCCGCGAATTCGATCACGAATATGGTTCGTTTCTCGAAGTCTTGGAGAATAATGTCAGGCCTCGAGTGTGCAACGGAGACTGCTGTCCGAAAATCGTAGTTCCAGAACATTTGCCACTTCTCGTTTTGGACAATTGACTCTATCTCCCTAGGAGCGTTCGGCAGGGCAGGGTCGCGGCCAACACCGTAAGAGCGACAAAGATGATAATAAAAGACTCTTAGGGCCGCATTATGTCTGTAGATGTACGTCGTTTTACGTGGGTGGGACACCCCGATAGTATGTGTTCCAGGTACTCAGCGTGTGCATGACACGCTCTTCACCTATCGCTGGGAACTTCTTGACATAAAATGCGGTCACGGTATGCTAAGGTGGAAATGACACCGTCCTGGCATGCGACTTCGACAAGGACTGTTTTTCTAGATTTCTATGAAAATTTCCGTGTATTTTCTTGCCTAGCAGCTCTTGATGGAATTTTTGAACTTCTGCTTTCTTCACTTCGGCTTTCAGAAGTGAAGCATCTAGATGGAGTAATGCACTTTCCTCACTTCTGATGTAAAAATGCAGGCCAAGGGTCTCGGCCGCTTGCTCCGCGGCTTTGTAAAGAAACGCTCCTTTACCAATCATCTCGTGGTTCCTGACCATTTTTAGGAGAGGATCTCTGCCGTTGGCTACGATATAAGCTGTACTTAGAACAATTCGGTTATGAAGACACTGGAGATTCAGAAGTCCGCGTCCGCCTTGACGGCGTGAAATGTATAATCGCGGAACTGACGAATTGATATGCAAGCTTTTATGCATATGCATGATCTTACGTGTGGTGAAATCAAGGGCCTTAAGCTCGTCCTTCGTCCATTGAACCACCCCAAACGAGTAGAGTAGAACCGGGACGGCAAGTATGTTAGTCGCAGATATCTTGTTCAACGCTGAC
>CAKNWT010184356.1:0-14922 GCA_932066315.1 Andricus coriarius
TTAGAATGACCTTGAACCTGACACGATTACAGAGCTATACTGACCCAGGATTCGGATTCCGCGACCTAAAAACGTATTGGATCGATTTATGAACCCACTGCTACGTCTCTATCACCATTCGACCTTGAAATGACCTTGAAGCAAACATGATGGAGTTAAACTGACCTCGGATTCGGATTTAGCGATCCCAAAAACATATAGGAACTATGGTTCAACCCAATCACACGTGTGTCACGATTCGACCTTGGAATGACCTTTAACCTGACATGATGGAGTTAGACTGACCCCAGATGCAGATTCAGCTATCCCCAAAACATATAGGAATGATGGTTCCACCCAATCACACGTCGCTATCACCATTCGACCTTGGATTGACCTTGAAGCTAACATGATGGGGTTAAACTGACTCCGGATTCAGATTCAGCGATCCCAAAAACATATAGGAACTATGGTTCAACCCACTCACACGTCCCTGTCGACATTTGACCTTGAAATAAGCTTAAAAAAATAGCCAACTTCGTTACGCTGATACCGGATTCGGATTCAGCGACCTCGAAAACATAAGGGTAGGGGGGTCTTGTCTTCCGGACAGACCACTTTTTTTTTGTGTAGCTGTGTTATTAAAAATAATAAACAATAATTATTACGTAGCTCAATCGCAAGTATAATCATACAAATTATATTATTGACAACGTTTTTTTCACACATTAAGCACTTCTAATGTTTTAAAATTGTTCTTGTTTTATTGAAATAAATATTACCTTGGAATGAATTGAAATTCATATCCGACAGAAAACTAAAAATTTCAACTTTCAGATAGTTGAGTGTGTTAAGGCGACGGGACAAAAATATAGCAATATATTATTAAGTTACATCAAACGTTCGACACCCGACGTATGTTCCAGATTTGCGGAAACTAATTTTTTCATTTTTTTTTTGTACAAAAACTTCTTTTTATATCTTTAATAACCTGCAAAATATATATATTAGACTTTTATTTGATAAAAAATAATTATATTATTTAATAATAATTATTCTTTTATCAAAATAGACGATCTGTCTAGTAACTAGTCGATCCGAGCGTTATATCCCAGTCTAGCCACTGGACAGTCATTCTGTGGCGCGCCAGTGTCGATTCAAGGCAGACTAGACAGAAACAACAGTACAGCGCCACGAAATTTTTCCACACGGGACATTAAATCTAAAATAAAAATTGTCTGTACGAGTCAGAAAAATATTAGAAAAAGGATTTTTAGTGTCGAAAGTCAAAAAATTTTGAATTTTTGAAATACAACCAAGTTTGGACAAAACTGACCGTGAAATACCGCTAACAAGCACATAAGATAAATATTCTGATTGAACACAAATCAAGTTGCTTTTATGGTCTTCGGCATTCAAAAGACATCACTTCCAATAAGTTAGGAAAACTTATAAACAGGATTTTTGAGTGTGGGAATTCAGAAAAAATTTAAGTTTTCGAAATACAACCAAAGGCAAAATAAAATAATTCTCGTGGTTTCTCTCGATACAATATATACTTGCATAAATAGGTATTATTTAAGTAATTGTAAAATAATTTAAACAAATTATTGTTCTGTAACGTATTCAAAATACGTTCATTTCACGACCAAATTGAAAAAATCAAATGCTTAAACAAGTTACAATTGTTTAAGCAATTAGAATTATTTTAAAAGCTACTGTATTTTTTAAAATAGCCGGCTTATGATAAGTGATGGAAAAAAATGTTTAAACGTTAATGAACCTCAATATTAAATAAAATTCAAATTTGTCACTCTTAAAATGAATTCGGAGAGTATTATGGATAATAGGGGTTGTTTCTCAAATTTATTGTGAAGTGATATATCCGACCCCAATAGTTTAATCAGAATAAATCCCGTGCTGGTAGTGGTTGTTGGGAAATGGCGATTTTCATTGTCAAATCATTAAGAGATGTTAAGACAACCCCTAAAATTATTTCAACTACATTTTCTGGTAGGGAAAGCCTCCCACCTTTATTGTGAATTGATTTCCCACCCATATACGCGAAACCTTCCTGTCCATTCGGGAAGCGTATCGTATGATAACCATCTTTTGTTTTATTTTCCAATGGTCTCATTTATGGTTGAAAAGAGAGATGATTTAAATGTATGCTGCAATTTAAATTAATATAAACCATATATGGACCCATCTGCCGGTCCGCTGTCGATCGTCGGTACCAGCAAAAAGGCGAGTCTGGTCATGATCGGACGATACCACTGCTAGCTCGGCGTGCAAGTGATCTCAGAACGCGGCAGTCAGACACCGCTGTCCGGCTGAGTAAATTCGGTGCTGGGAACTACTACTGAGTGCACGCGGATATACTGTTGAATTTCTTTTAATAAATTGTTTATAATAATTAAATACAATTTATAATCGAATATTTGTGATTTCTAAGTCTGTCTTCATTAGTTCTGACTGACAATTATCAAAAATCATATCGTTGAAATAAACAATTTTGCCGCTGCATTTGTAAAAATATTTTAAAATATGAAAACGAATACAAAAATTGACTTCCTTATGTTTGTGAGGAATAAGTTGCAAAAAATGTTTAAAAAATCTTTAATTGGTTAAGAAATTTATCCTGTGGATCTATTTGTCCGCAAAAATCCATTTCTACGGAATGAATTTTTGCGAATTCTTCATTGCTCTTCAGATGTTGTTTATCACAAATTGTTGCAAAAATTATTCGGTAGCTCCTAAAATTATCACCATTTTCAACCAAAAAATAGTTAAATTTTCAACTACAGAAAACGAGGAGTGATTGAATTTCTATATACAGTCCAAGCTCCGAGCAGTGCCGCCCCGAGCAATGCCGCTTCTCCGATTTCTCGTCGGTCACGATCGATGCATTTCATAGCTAACGCTCCGAGGAGTGCCGGGAACGAAACGGCAGAATCTGAAGGTTTTTTTCGGGCAAAATCTTGTAGTTGTTTAGTCAAACAAATTGTTCATTTTATTATACATAAAAGTAATAAAATATTAGGAAAACTGTTCGTTATTCAAAATTATTTTTAGTCCGCTCAAAAAAAATTTGCTATGATATAAAATCAAATTTATGTACTACAGGGCTAACTAATCATTGTTTATTTTATGTTTCGTCAAATATTTAAAGGCTTTGGATAAAGATGTTCTGGATGAATGTTCAACATAAAATGTGAACGTTAAAACCTAAAGAAAACCATGAAAAATTATAAAATCGCGTTCAAAAGATATTAGATGTCTGATTTCAGCTCATTTAATATGCGTTTCTATGAGAAAACTGCTCGCAGTATTATTGCGCAGTACAAAACATGGGAAAGAGTGAAAGAGTGAATTTCCATATTTCAAATGAACGAATATATATTTTTACTACTGTAAAAAAAGCTTTTCATTGTTTTTTTTCTTTAAGTTTTACATGTATTGTTATAATTAATAATAAGATTACACGAGTGACATCAAATTTAGGTTATAATTGACAATTCGATATTTGCCTTTCACTTTGTTTAAAAAAACCAGCAATACGACACAGTAATTAATTATTAATGTATTGCACGAGATTTCACAGGTTACGTTCAAAGTGAGGTGAAATATTTGTCATTTTGACGCTTTGTTTACATTTATTCTCAAATCGAACAGCTGAATTCTTCTCCACGCATTCGAGCGTGACCGCGCTTAGAGGGGGGCTTATGGCTTCTTGGAATTATACTCCCCTACAGCCCCGAAAACGGCATTGCTCGAAGTTTGGACTGTATTATTGTATATAAATAAATATATATAAATTGAAAACAAAAGCATACACGGAAAAGAAATATTGGTTTCAGACGTCGGAAACGACGTAGGAAACGTCGTCGAGTATTGGGATCGTTTCCGACCTCGGATCCGAAATCGGAAACTATTAGGATACTAATAGGATCCGACGAGATTATTTTCTATTTAAATAAAATGTTTATGAACTAATAACAGTTAAACCCGTGTGGAAAAATTTCGTGGTGCTGTACTGTTTCTGTCTACTGCGCCTTGAATCGACACTGGCGCGCCACAGGCTGACTGTCCAGTGGCTAGACTGGGATGTAACACTCGGATTGACTTGTTTCTAGGCAGATCGTCTATTTTGATAAAAAATAATAAAATAATATAATTATTTGTTATCAAATAAAAGTCTAATATATATTTTGCAGTCAATTAAAAATATACAAAAAAGTTTTTGTACGCAAAGAATTAAAAAAATTAGTTTCCGTAAATCTTGTACATACGCCGGGTGTCGAAATTTTGATGTAACTTCATATTATGTTGCAATAACTTTCTCCCGTCGACATAACACACTCAGCTATCTAAAAGTTAGAAAATTTTCCATTTTTGTCGGATATAAATTTCAATTCATTACATCGTAATATTTATTTCCATAAAACATTAACAATTTTCTAAACATTAAAAGTGCTTGACGTGTGAATAAATCATTGAAAAAAATAAAGTTTGTATGATTTTTCCTGCGATAAGGCTACGAAAGAATAATTGTTTATTATTTCACATAATTAATACGTTAGGCTTAATTATCATTTACGCAACAAATAAATAACTAAAATAAATTAAATAAATCATTAATGTTAAAATTTGATTTTCTGGAATATTATAAATATAATACATAGCATTATACATATTATAATTATTTATAATTTTATTTTAACTTTACTATATTATTCAATTGAAAGAAAATGTTTTTAACATTGTTTCAAAAAATCGTTATTAAGAATACAGTTCATTCTTTAAGATTGTTTATTATATTAAATATGTAATAGTGTACATTTAATTATTACTGGAGCATTTATGAAATTATGTATTGTAATTGCCTAAATCTTTTATTCCAAAATTATTATTTTCTGAATTCACTTCTGTAATTTTTGTTTACGTCCAACCCGCATTCTGTCTAGAAACTAGCTAAAATCTGGACAGTCTTAATATATTCAAATTCATAACATAACATTTGAATCAAATACGTAGCAAAACTAGACAGCGCCAATATAGTGCCAGGCTAGTATATTGCGTGAATCGACAGGCTTGAGAAAATCTGTAATGGCTTTAACATGATTCAAGACTGCCGCGAAATTTTTCCACACGGGCATAAGTACTTCTTAATTCATAGAATAGTTCTAAATAATATGATTATATTCCAAAAAGTAAAGGGCGACGTAAGGAAAATCACATTTAAAAAATTTTTAAACATATATATATTCGGTTTCGATACCCATACAATCGAACCGAAGGGCCTATGACAAAGCCACCGAACACGTCCTCCGGTTGCGGATAGAGGATCCCTGTACCAAGGGTATAGGGCTGAATGGCACCTGGGCGGGGTGTCTTAAACGGTGTCTCTGGGATACCGGGCGACCTCTCAGAGTATGCTGACTTATCCTTGCATGCGGGCCTCTACAAGGACGGACAAACCCTTTCCCTAGCTGCTCGGAGGAACAAAAATAACACTATCAAACAACCAAAAAGTTGTAGATGCGGTTCAAAACGATCTAACGCGCAGAGCACCCGACAATCGGTCGGGTAAGAGTGCCGATCACCCTAGAGTTCGGGGTGCTGCAAATAATAATTTAAATGGTAACACGATGACGAACCGGCGAAACGTCCACATTGAGTGGACGAATCAACTCAAGGATAACGTACTAGACTGCTGCAATGCCAGCATTATCCTTGTTCGCGAAGGCTTTATGGCGCGTATACACACTCTGTGGTGCCAGAAACAACCAGAGCTTCAGCTCGTTTCGCATCAGTCTTTGCGAAATCAACACGCCTACCTCTTGAAAAATGCATATGTACGGGTAGCGCTTTCCCAACAGCTGCTTGAACAAGCTGCAGGCGAAAATGAGGATGCAACATTAAGACCAATCGCGGAAAGCAAACACTTTCTGAGAGATGATAGCAGTTGCAGGACAAGGAGGAACATTGACATACAGGTTCCTCCTAAGCCCCAAGATCTGGCTGAAATGGATGCCTCTCTTCGTGAGGATATCTCGGAGGAGTCCGACCTCTGGGCCGTCAATTGATCAGCTTGTGGTGCTGCGAGAGCATTGGCTGATTCAAATTGAAGGATAAAACCGACGATGGATCAAAGGACCAAAAGACGCTTGTATCAACTGAACAAGAAGATTGGATGGGCAAGACAGAATGCGTCCCGTATTCAGTGTGTGATTGACTACATATTCTCTGGTAGGCCGTTCACGGAAAGGGTTCGAAAGTTAGCTCAAGACCTAAGGATCTTCAATCATACACTGAACAAGTCAAAGCTGCTGACAATCAAGCGGCACATTGTTGACAAAATACGGGTGTTATCTAACGCAAGGAAGAGATTACAGAAGAGGGAGAGATGGATTAGGGAGAATCAACAGTATCTCGCTAACCCATTTCGCATCTTCAGTGATCACCCTGTTTCTGTCAAAAATCCACACAAGGCCAGCAAAGTAGAGACCCAGGTATGTATAGGTCTCTCCAGCGCAAAGGTGTCGTATAGCGTTTCTATCGATGAGATCAGGGTCTTCGGGGATGCCATTAAATTTCCTCGCTTCAAATAAACCTTGGCGCATTTTTCTAACCCAAATTATATTTTAATCTCCTCAGTGTATTCTTTGACAATCTCTAGAGCTAATATCATTTCACGATACGAAGACCCCTCCAAACCAGCTGCACATTTTTGTAATTTACTAATAGGAAAATAATCGCATATAAACGCAGCGTATACTGTTTTCAAGCTCACTTTATTGCGCTTAAGACAAGTCCCCATTTGGTTATGTACAAAAATTGGTTTGGAAAATATCCTTCGCGAAAAGATAAAAACCGTGGTTTTTTCGCGTCACTCTGTCCTTGCTTGACTTTCGATGACGACATCTTTGAAATGAACAGCGTAAAAAATTTGAAAGAAAATCATATAGATACTTTCATATTTTGGCTATACATACGTGAAAACAAAGTTGCAATATATTAATAATAATTAATGTAAAATGATCTTAAACATGACTATGCTATCTCTGGTGATATACGTAGTAGAGAGTTGTATTTTGGTTTAAACTGCTTGGAAAATTTCAACAAACGCAATCGAATAATAATTAAGAATGGCAATCATGGAACCTATAAATTAATAACAAATAATCCTGGAATACCGACGAATAGTAGTGTGGGTGTGAGGGCGCAGCGGGATACCATAGCTGAAGAGTCTACTCATTGAAAAAAGGTAGCTACTGCATAAAAAGTCGCCTTTAGAAATCAAAGTATCTTTTTCCTCTTTTCAGAATTTGATGAATGAGCAGACTCCCTGAGGTGACCTGAGCTATGGTATTCCATAGCAATAGTTCCCTCACACCCACACTACCATTCGCCGGTCTTCCAGGATTATTTGTTATTAATTAATAGGTTTTAAGATTGCTATTCATAATTTTTATTCGATTGTATTTGTTGAAATTTTGCAAGCAATTTAAGACAAAATATAACTCTCTACTACGTATATTACGAGAGATAGCATAGTCATGTTCAAATGCATTTTACGTTAATTGTTATTAATATATGGCAATTTCGCTTTCACGTATGTATAGTAAAAATATGAATGCATCTATTCGATTTTTTTCAAATTTGTTACATTGTTCAGTTCAAAGATGTCGTCATCGAAAGTAAAGCAAGGACAGAGTGACGCAAAAAAACACGGTTTTTTCGCGTTTCGGAGGGGCGTTCGTATCGTGAACGGATAGTAGGTGTAGCAGCTTTTTATTTCTAGCATAGATCTTATGATCATCCATTTAAAAGTTGTCACACGACGTCTTCCAGATGAGATAGTAAATCTGGTTTTCCAAAGCGGCATCAATCTCTCTATGCACTTCACGATGTGCGGATGAACCCTTAAGCTTTCCAACAGACAGATGATAAGTCTATGAGAGATTGAATCGAAATATTTCCGGTAATCAATCCAGGTCATCGATAGAAAGTGCTGGTAGGATGCTGCGTCTTTGCAGACACATCTACCGATGAGCAGGTCCTCCCGACATCCAGCTACGCCTTTCTTTGAGCCGGGTCATTCATACATTTCTCGCCAAATAGGTTCGGTTGCCCGAACCATCCTATCATTTAGGATAGCTGTGAAGATCTTATACAGTGTGTTCAGACAAGTTATTGGCCTGTAATTCTTAGGGTCAGCTAAGTTGCCCGTCTTCGGCAGGTGCACTGTGCGCCCTTCCACCAACCATTCAGAAATAGGCTCTTCCGACTCTAGATATGACGTGAAAATGCGGGCCAGATGCTGGTGGGTTGAAGGAAACTTCTCCCTAATAATATTTATATTTAACACTTACTACTACTAATACTTATACTTAATACTTTTTTTACCTCCTCGGTAGTGATAGGTGGGCATTCTTCCTCAGGTGCTATGAGGGCATTACACAGCTGCTTGGAGCTATTTATGCTCTTTGAGCCTTCTTTAAGTGGATGCTAGATTTCGCAGATTTCTCTCCAAAGTGCTTTGACCTCCTCTGGCTCGGCCGCATGGTCGACAGTAACTGGAGGATCTTGGAAGAGTCGAGATGGGTCAGAGAAAAACTGTTGATTTTCTCTGACCCACCTCTCCCTCCGCTCTAGACTTTCCTAGCGTCAGATAGTACCCGTATTCTGTCAACAATATACTGCCTGATGGTCAGCAGCTTTGACTTGTTAGGTATGTGATAACAGATCCACAGTTCGCGCGCGAACTGTCGAACCTTGGTGGTGAAATTCCTGCGAGATGTTGTGTAGTCAATCACACTCCGAATGCGGGACGCGTAATGTCTTGCCCAGCCTATATTTGTGGTGAGTTGATGCATTCGTCTTTTGGTCTTATGATCAGAAGTTGGTTTCTTTTTACGTTTTGCATCCGCCAAAGCTCTCGATGCATTATACATACCACAATTGCTAGTCCAGAGGTCGGATTCTTCGGAAAAATCTCCACGAAGCTGGTCATCCAATTTCAGCTAGATCTTGTTGATGTTTCTCCGGGTCCTGAAGCATCGCTCTTCCTATATGGGATGCCTGCCCGCGGTTGGTATCAATGGCGCCTCTCTTTCTCTGTTGCCGGCTTGTTCTGGCTGCGGTAGAGTAGGCGCTCTGCTTACATAACCCCTTTGTAGGAGTTGTTCGGCATGGTTTCGCAGACGTTGACGCGAAAAGTGCGAGTGCTCTTGGTGTTTCTCGCAACACGGAGCATGCAGTCGTGCCATGTAACCTTCTCGTTCAGGGGCCATACTGGTATCATAGCACTCTAGCAGGTCGTCATGAAGTCGGCTCTATTGAAAATTCCAACGTTGGAAGCGACATCGTAAACGACGTCGTAAACTATGTTGCATTTTGGAACCATATCCGGCATCGTTTACGACGTCGTTTACGATATATTATATACAGTACCCTCCCACTCATCGCACTACCAGATATCGCGACTTCCCCTACTTGTTTTGCTCCCACTACCGTAAAATGTAAGCGAACGTATTAAACAAAATGCTCGCGCCTAAACATAATTTCTTTTTTAATATTGACATTCAATTTATTTTACTTAAGAGGTTAATACTTAATTCTTCCTTTGATGTTAAGTACCTAATTCATGCATGGCTAGCAATTCTAGACCGAAAAAGAAAAAAGCTTAAATGCCTGTCCAGAGTTCTCAAATATTAATCTTTTTTTCAAAGAACACTTGTAAGGAAACACTAAGTTTTCTAGGATTCGTAGGTTGAATTAGTTGGAATTAGTATAATAACCTCTGAATACTCTTTCTCACTTGTTTACTTAACTGTCAAATTTTTACATTAGCTTTTTTGAATAGATTCGATTTTCTTAACCAATCCGATATAAGGATAAAGCGCAAGGGGAGAACGATTTTTAATATAGTGGGAGAACTCACTTAATGCGAATCCCAGTCCCAGACTGTCGCGATAAGTGAGAGGGTACTGCATTAATATAAATGTATAATATATATATATATATATATATATATATATATTAACTAATAATAATTTTGTCTTATTTAAAAATAATAAATAAGGCCAAAAACGACGTCGTTAATGATGTCGTAAACGACATCGTAAACGAAGTCGTACACGCTATCGTAAAGGACGTCGTAAACGATATCATTTATGGTCCCAACATCCAACATCGTTTACGACGTCGTTAACGATATCGCTTTCGACGTCATTTACGATATCGTTTCCAACGTCGGAATTTTCAATGGGGGATCCATCCACCCAAAAGTATTGAGGTTTCGCCGGTCCATCGCATTGACCCTGCCTTGAATGGTTTTCCTAACTCTAGGGTAGTCGGCATTGTTGTCCGACCTATTGTCAGGAACCCTGCGCGTTCGATTGTTTGGAACCGCGTTCATTACAACTATGTTTGGTGTTATCATTGTTGTTCCCACAAGTAGCTAGGGAAAGGGTTCGTCCATCCGCGTAGATCAGGCCTGCCCAGATAGGGAAAATCGACTCATTTGCCAGATGGGATTTTCCCACCACCACCGACCTCTACTCGAATATGTGGCGATTTTCCCTATCTGGGCAGCATCCTCGGGTTGCGGATAGAGGGTCCCTGTAACATGGACTTCTACTGAATTTGGTTACAATAATGAATAATTAGTCGCGGACAACTGTCCAGGGGTGGTCCCAAAGGAACTATCCCCCAAGCGGAGGCGTAACAACCGTGCCGAAAGCTGAATGGCACCTGGGTGAGGTTTCTCGAACGTTGACTCTGGGATGCCGGGTGGCCTCTCAGAGTATGCAGCCTTATCCTTGCATGCGGGGCTCTACAAGGATGGACGAATCCTTTTCCCTAGCTGCTCATGAGAACAGCAATGATAACACCAAACATAGTTGTAGTAAGTGCGGTTCAAAACAACACTGTAAAAACTAGAGATCTCTTTTTTTATCGTATCATATTTTTCGTGTCCTGTTTTTGAATAGGATAACTTCATGCTATTATTTTTAATGCAAAACAAACGATTCAGGGATCCCATCAGTGGTCTCATTTTAGTACCACTCGAGACTGTTTTTTCTGAGTCTTATTGTAATACCTGAAACTAGCCCTGAAATAATCATTTATTTTTACAGTGAATCGAACGCGCAGGGTGTCACACAACGACACAATGTGTCGGACAATACTGCTGGCTATCCTAGCGTTGGGGCAGCCAATCAAGTCGGATTCAATGCGATTGACCGGCGGAATCTTATTACTTTTAAGTGGATGGATCGACTCAGGGACGACCTGCTGGAGAGCTATAATACCAGCATGGCCCCTGAACGAAAAGGTTAGATGGCGCGACTGCATACTCTGTGGTGCGAGAAACACCTAGAGCCCCTCGCATTTTTCGCATAAACGTCTGCGAAACCTTGCCGAGGAACTCCGGAAAAGGGGTTATATAAGCTGAGCGCCTACTCAACCACAGCCAAAACAAGCCGGCAACAGAAAAAGAGATGCGACACTGAGACCAACCGCGAGCAGGTATCCAATAGAGGAAGAGCGAAGCTTCAGGACCTGAAAAAACATTAAAATTCAGGTTTCTCTCAAGTCCAAAGATCTGGCTGAACTGGATGAAGAGCTTCGTGGAGATTTTTCCGGAGAACCCAAACTTTGGACTATCAATTGTAGTGTGTATAATGCAGCGAGAGCTTTGGCAGATGCAAACCGTAAAACAAAACCAACGGTTGGTCATAAGACCAAAAGCCGAATGCATCAACTCAGCACATCTCGACTCTTCCAAGATCCTCCAGTTACTGTCGTCCACCCGCCCGCATCAGAGGAGGTCGAGGCATTTTGGAGAGAAGTCTACGAAGTCCAGCATCCACTGAAAGAATACTCAAAGAATATAAATAGCTTTAAGGAGCTGTGCAGTGCCCTCATAACACCTGAGGAGAAATGCCCAACTATCACTACCGAGGAGGTGAAAAACGCATTAAGAGTTATGAAGAACTATTCCGCTCCGGGACCAGATGGTATCAAGACCTTCTGGTGCAAGAAGTTTCCTTGAACCCACCAGCATCTGGCCCGCATTTTCACGTCATATCTAGAGTCAGAAGAGCCTATTTCCGAATGGTTGGTGGAAGGGCGCACAATGCACCTGCCGAAGGCGGGCAACTTAGCTGACCCTTAGAATTACAGGCCAATAACTTGTCTGAACACACTGTATAAGATCTTCACAGCTATCCTAAATGATAGGATTGTTCGGACAATTGGACCTGTGTGGCGAGAGATGTAGGAATAACGCGGCTCAAAGAAAGGCGTAGCAGGATGTCGGGAGAATCTGCTCATCGATAGATGTGTATGTAAAGACATATCATCCTATCATCGTTATCTATCGATGGCCAGGACTGATTACCGTAAAGCTTTCGATTCAACCTCCAATAGAATTATCATCTGTCTGTTGGAAAGCTTAAAGGTTCATCCACACATCGAGAGATACATAGAGAGATTAATGCCGCTTTGGAAAACCAGATTTATTATCTCATCTGGAAAACATCGTGCGATCACTAACAGTGTGACCTTTCAGATAGGTGTGTTCCAGGTTCATGAGCCCTCTCCTCTTTTTCCTCATATCATTGCCACTATCTCTCGCACTTCGCCATTCTGAAGGGTACCTAAAATCATCAAGAGAAACTACAACTAGCTCTAGACATTGTCAAAGAGTACACTCAAGAGATTGGAATGCAGTTCGGGTTAGAGAAATGCGCCAAGGTTTATTTAAAGAAAGGAAAACTTAATGGCATCCCCGAAGACCCTGAGCTCGTCGATAGAAGCGCTACACGACAACTGGGCGCTGGAGAGACCTATACATACCTGGGCGTGCCACAGAGCCGTATTCAGGACGTGACATCTATAAAAGATACTCTTCGATGCAGATACGAAATCTCATCCGACGGATATGGTCTTCCGAACTGTCGGCGAGGAACAAAGTATCTGTGACGAACATGCTTGCCGTCCCAGTAGTACTCTATTCATTTGGAGTGGTTCCATTGACGAAGGACGAGCTCAGATCCCTCGATATCGGGTCCCGAAAGGTTATGTACATGAACAAAAGCATGCACCTTAAGTCTTCTGTTCCGCGACTTTATATCTCACGCCGACAAGGTGGTCGTGGAATAGTGAATCTTGAATGTCTTCACATCAGGATTATTCTGGGTACAGCACATACAGTCGCAAATGGACAAGACCCTCCTCCTAAAGTGGTCAGGAAACATGAAGAAGTGGGCAAAAGGGCGTTTCAGTATAAAGCAGCGGAGGAGGCCGCTGCAACACTCGGCCTTGACTTCAATATCAGGAGTGAGCAAAATGTATCAAATCTCATCCATCTCAAGTACTAACTCCAGAAAACTCGAATTAAGAAATCACAGGAGAAAAACTTCCGTGAACAGCTCCTCGTCAAGAGGATGCACGGCATCTTCCACAGAAATGTGGAGGTTCAGTCGATGTCGTATGAGCTAACGTTTGCTTTTCTTAAATCATCCGGATTGAAGTCGGGCACAGAGGGTTTCATTTTGGCATTTCAAGACGGTGTCATTTCCACTCTAGCATACCGTCGCCACATTTTAAGCTAAGACATTCCCGATGATAGCTGCAGAGTGGGAACAACCTACAATAAAGGCTTTATTACCATCTCTGTTACTCTTACGGCATTAGCCCCAATTCCGCTCCGCTAAACGCTCCTAGGGAAATAGAGTCAATTGTCGGAAATGAAAAGTGCCACATATACAGGAACTTCATATTCTCGTCAATTGTTTCTGTTGCGCATTCGAGGCCTGACATGGTTCTCCTTGACTTCGAGAAACGAACCTTGTTCGTTATCGAATTTTCGGCACCAGCTGACAAAAACGTCATAGCCAAGTAGAATGAAAAGAAAGAGAGGTGCAGGGACTTTGCAAGGAGTTGCAACGGTTATACGCGGAATATTCTGTTAAGCTAATCGTCTTGATCATCGGCGCTCTTGGAGGTGCCAAGGTTTTACTGGTTAATAGCATTAAAAGCATCCCTGCGTGTCAACAAAATTCTGAGACACTTGCGTGCATATGCATATGAGCTTTTATATCAAATCGTTCGTTCCGCAATTATACATCTCACGTAGTAAAGGCGGACCCGGACTTCTGAATCTCCAATGTCTTCATAACCGAATTGTTCTGAGTACAACTATTACATCGTTGCAAATGGCAAAGATCCTCTCCTGAAAATGATCAGGAAACACGAGATGATTGGCTAAAGGAGCGCTCCTTTACAAAGCCGCGGAGCAGGCAGCCGAGACCCTTGGCCTGAATTTTAACATCAGAAGCGAGGAAAGTGCATTACTCAATCTACTATCGGCGAGAAAATTCGAGTTCTCTGGCTTTGACGTTAATCCTACCCACGCGGGGGTCTAGCGTTGAGTATCTTTCCTCTCAATAGTTCTCAAGACGCCAGTAAGAGCGCTTCAATCTCTGAGGTATGTAATCCCTTTTTTCTTAATGTTTTTGTTGAAAAACGTGATTAGAGTTCGCTCAGACCCCACGTTAGTTTTATATAGTCTTGTCAAGTTGATGCCTCAAGACTGAATTTGCAATACAAATTTGCGAGGTTTTCTCATATTCAAAGTGTAGTGTTTGTTTGTTCCAGTTTATATTTTTGAAGTGTGATTTCGTTAGTTAGTAGTATAAGGAGTTTGTCTTTTGTATCTGATAAGGTTTAAACTTGATTTTAAACTCTCTACTTGAATCCTGTTTGCTTTGATTACCTACCATATTTTTGTTCGTGTTATTAAAAAGCAAAAATAATTTGTTGACGCCGGTCCAATGCGATTCCACACCGCTTGCGTCGTGAATGAATGAAGGATCATTTTAAAGGTCAAAATGTTGTACGTTAATGAGCCTGAAACGAATATGCCAA
>CAKNWT010184363.1:0-16882 GCA_932066315.1 Andricus coriarius
TAAAACTTATGTATTTCATGAAGGAGAATCTGAATCTGTGATAAAAAATTGGGGTTCCCATTTGAAATTACAAAGTTACCCCCACCCCTGCCTCCTGTGGGGGTGGGGTAAATTTTAACAAATCTTTTTTCCCCCTCGAAAATAAAAAGTTTTTATTCCAGACATTTTTTCCGTAGGATGCGTATTTTTTGAGATATTTCGTTGTCTCAAGTTAAAAAAAACACCCTGTATAAAAAGAACAATAAACCATGCATAATAAAGCCTAAAGGTTCTCAAAAAACAAACCACAATGTGCAAACCTATACTCGTAAAAGTATATAGAATAGAAAAATGCACGAAAAATTGCCAAAAAAGTATTAAAAAAAAACAAGTATCTGACCATCTGCGAGGGCCACATGATGCAGTGCAATACTCTTAAACGGTAAATAGATGAAATATCATCTTTAGTGAGAGGTACCTCCAAAGCTGCAGAAATCTGACAGAAGGTAGCGGGCAAATCCTCCGACTCTCTGACAGGTAATCCATGAACCTCTAGTGTTGAGGAGAGCGCACTTTGTTCCAAACAATTACATCTACTCATTAAGCTGGAAACTTGCGTCTTTAAAATCTTGATCTCATCTAAAATAGATTCAGAATCCGCTTGGAGCTTGATAATTTCAGTCACATTCGAGGACGTGGTCTCCTCTAATACCACGATGCGGGAAGTATTTTTAACAACATCGGCTTTTATTCCTTTGATGGCTACTTCGAATGAGTTATGAAAAGCCATTTGTTTGGCCCCAAAATCCTCCAACAAGGAAGTGACTTTTTGAAGGCCGAACTCCTGTCCTTTAGAGATAGCGTTGGAGATTAATACTCCTACTCCTAGCCCAAATGTGAGTTTAATTTTTTTTGATACTTTCAATATCCTTAGTTGCCAAATTTAGACACGTCAAATGTGACAATGCGCTACACCTCCCACAAGCTAGAGAATCCGTCGCCCCTCTCACTATAGATCCATTACAGACCGTACATGCCACCATAATGGTAACGTAACCAGCACCTAACCAGCACGATACTCAAATGTAGTACCATGCACTTCTTTAAAACACCTGTAATTTAACTAATATCACGGAGCGATATAACACACGTCTCGTGCAAACGATCAGGGCCGTCGTTCATAAATTCCGAATAGCAGTTGACCACCTACGTAGTTTCATCATAAGAAGAAAAACTTATTATAAAACATGATCTTCTATATTTATCGCATTTTTAATTACTAAATCTCTGTTCGGGTGTAAGGCACAGTTACAACTCACGCTGGCATAGCGCAACGACTTACCGGCCGCCTGTAATCTATGTGGGAGAAAATCGATCACTCAGGCTAATAAAAATATCAACAGGTTGGTTAACTACTAATGCCAATAAAAAAATCTTCTTTACACTTATAATACTTGGGTCAATTAAAGACGATATCTTTTGAAAAAACAACAAAGATGCCATCTAACTATATTCAGTCCGGAAATACTCTCGTGCATCCAATGGATACGGAGCGACCAAACGAGCGCTTTCTGCATCTTCCCCGCAAGTGTCTCGGCATTTCGTTTCAGGCTATGAACTAGTGAAAGCTTGGACAATTGAAGGCTTGGACAATTGATTCTAGTTTCCTTGGAAATTGCGCGTAAGTTGGGAAACTAGATATTACGTGTCCTAGGTGTTCGGGGTGTGCATGACACGCTCTGCAGTGATCATTGGGAATGTCTTGGATCAAAATGTGGAGGCGGTATGCTGAAGTGAAAATGTCACCGTTTCGACAAGCCCAAATAAAACTCATCGTGCTCGACGTCAATCCGGGCAATTTAAGAAAAGCAAACGTTAATTAATGCGACACTGACTGATCCTTCATCACATTCCTGTGGAAGATGACATGCATCTTCTTGTCGGGAAGGTGTCTGTGGAAGTTTTTCTCCTGTGTTTTCTTCATCCGGACCTTGAGAAGTGATTACTTTAGAGCGTGTACTCTTATCTGCCTAATCTGCTTTGCACAGAAACGCTCCGTTGCATACTTCTTCGTCTTTCATGACCATTTTAAGACAATTTCCATTTCCGACTATATGCGCTGTACCCAGAATGATGCTGCTGTGAAAACATTAAAGAGTCAGCATTGCGCGACCACCTTGACGGCGTGAGATGTAAACTCGCAGAACAGACAACTTAAGCTGCAGGCTTCTGTTAATGTGCATAATCTTTCGTGATGCGATGGAGATCAATCTGAGCTCGTTCTTCGCCCATGGAATCACTACAAATGAATATAGTAGTACCGGGACAACAAGAATATTCGTTTCAGATACTTTGTTCCTCGCCGACAGTTCGGAGGACCTAATCTGTCGGATAAGACGTTTGTACTTACATCGAAGAGCATCCTTTATATATGCTACGTCCTGAATGAATCAATCTCTTTCTAGGCATCTCACTACGTGTATAAGTCTATGAAAAGTTAGATCCAAAGCTTTCCAGAAATCAATCCAGGCCATCAATATGATCATCGCGGGCCATCGCGCTGATGGGCTGCTGTGTCTTTGCAAACGCACCTATTAATTAGCAGGGTTTTTCGGCAGCCTGCTACAGCTTTTATTCCAGCCAAAAAGTCTCTACCTCGTTGGGCTTGGGTATATTTTTTAAAGAAACAGGACTCCTCGGAGATATCCTCACGAAGGGAAGCATTGTTTTGAGCCAGATCTTGGGGCTTAAGATAAACCTGGATGTTTATGTTCCTGCTTGTCCTGAAAAAGCTTTCATTTCTCAGGGGGTGTATGCTTTCCACGGTAGGTCTTAATGTCGCTTCCTTCTCTTCACCTGCGACTTGTTCATGCAGCGGTTGGGAAAGCGCTCTGCATTCATATCTAGCTTGCGAGAGGTGGGCAGCTTGATTTCGCAAACACTATTGTGAAACGAGCTAAAGCTCTGGGTTACTGCTAGACATGGCTACAAACTAAATAAGTAGTCGCGGACAATAGTTTAGGGATGGTCCCGAAGGAACCCCCCCGAGCCAACGCGTAAGCAACCGTACCGAAGGCTGCATAGTGCCGGAAAGTTGTGTCTCAACTGGTGCCTCTGGGAAACCGGAAGATCTCCCAGAGAATATAGTCTTACCCTTTCATTCGGGTCTCTTCGAGTTAGGATGAAACCTTTCTCTAGCTGCTCTGGCACTGTGTCGCAAAGGGATAAGCATTCATAACTTAGCCTCTAAATTACCTATTCTCGCTGCAAGTATCAAAGCCACATGGCTTTAGTCAAATTATTTTTCCTTCACGTTAGTAAAATTAGGATTCTTATTTCTGTTGTTAAGTTATTTAATTCTAATATCCATCTGTTTATCAAATATATTTTGTGGAAAGTTGTTCAAAAAAAGATAATGTTTAACAGTTTTCAAGTTGTCATTGTGGAGTTTTTTTCATCAGACAGGAGAATAGCGGAATCAACTAAGTTTTTAATAATAGCAAGTTTTTATCGAAGCAGGTTTTTTGAGAAAAATGTATGAAGACGTCCCAAGTAGGTGGATTTACGAAATCAGTTGTTGAAATGGAACCCTTACCATTCTTGATAATGTTAATATTGAGAAAGATAATATTCAGAAAGTATTATTTTTTCCAATTTCATGTGTAAATTGTACTCTTTTGTGACAAGAGTTGAAAGTTTGAACGGTTTTTTTTCAATCTGACCCTCAGGAGTAATTAAAAAGGAGTCATCAACATATCTAAAACAATTGATAATTTAGAAACCGAATTTATTAAAAATTTCAAACTCTAAGTCTTGCATTACCATAATGGCTAAACTATTCGAAATAGGAGAACCCATCGGAAGTAGGAAGAAGGTAAATTGGAAGTAGGTATTATTCATTAGGAATACTATGCCCTCTTTAAACTTGTCTAAAGGTAAGGCAGTAACTTTCTCAATATATGATCATCTTCTATCAATACTATTCACAACAGGATTTAAAGAACGTTTTTGATAAAAAATTTAGTTTACGGAAGAACAGAGTTTAAAATATTGTTAACGCATTTGGCCATGGTATATGTAGGAGAGTTAATAGTACTAAAAACAGGTCTCAAACGATAACTGTTTTTATGTATTTTCGGAAAATAAAGAAAAATGATGTTATATTATATATTACAACGAAATATTTTTATATCTGCTTTTTGCATCCAAGCCCTCAAATCTTTACTTTGCAATCGAAGGGCTTGACATGGACTGACTGCTCCAAAAAACTGTTACAGTTATAATTTGATACAATCTTTAATGTGTGCACAATTTTGAGTGTTTTAACCTTTTGAATTCCAGGTAATAAAATAAAAGTTGACATTAAACTTACCTGAGGTAAGGATTGCCGTAAGTTGCAGAATAACGAGGGTCAATTATTGTCGTTTGTGCTGGGGTCGATTCTAGATTAGAAGAACTGAATCCTATTTTCTTAGATCCTAATATTCCACTTAAAGGAATACGGCTAAGAGATTCGCGAGAAGACCCCATGCCTGGGGTAGTTGGTGGTAAATAATCCCGCGTGTAATCCACATATGGGACATAACCATTATTATTGCTTCCATCCTGTAAAAAATTTCGAATTCATCAAATAAAGTAAGATTCAATGGCTTATCTTATTGTAATGCAGTTTAATGAAAACAAATCAACTTTTATCTTTTATTTTACTGTACGTAAGACATATTGCTGTATGCAATGCTTCCGGTGAGAGCTTTTTTTATGGGACTGAGCTAAAAACTCGAAGTTCGAACGAGTCGAGTCAAGCCGCCTCATAAAGATAGCCGCAACATTTCACCGATAGTGGGTGCCATTCTAGAAAGTTACACCTGCGCGAAATCGTAGAACAGTACTTCACGCTACAAACCAGTGAAGACTTTGCATCTCCGACGGCACCGATGATAACGATGACCAGATGAACAGAATACTTGAGGTACAACCGTGAAAATTCCTGAATGAGGTCTTTCTCTTGTTTCTCCTTGACTTGGGGAACTATGTAAGGCCTTGCGGGCGCGGCAGAAAAAATTTCCAAAAAAATGTAGTTCCAGTATATTAAGCGCTTCTCATTCTCGACGATTGTCTCTATCTCGCTGGGAGCGTTTGACGCAGCGGTATCGCGGCGAATGTCGTAAGAGTGACATTAGTGCCGCATTGTGCCTTTTGGATGTACGTCGTTCCTGCGTGAGTTGAAAAACTAGGTAGTGTGTACTGGTTGGTGCTCAACTTCAGTCTGGGTGATTTAAGGAAGCAAATGGCAGCTCAATCGAAATCGACTGATCCTTCACATTTCTGTGGAAAGTGCCATGCATTTTCTTGTCGTGGAGCTGCTAGTGGAAGTTTTTCTCCTTTTCTTTCTTCAGATGTGCGTTTAGGAGTAAGTACTTAAGGCGGATAATGTTTATGCATCTTCCTCAGCGCTAATTTTAAAGTGGAGGCCAAGTGTTTCACCAGCCTTCTCTGTTGCTTTGCAAAGGAACGCTTCGCTACCCACTTCTTATGTTTCCTGACTATTTTCAGAAGAGATCCTCGTCGATTTACGAATATCTGCGCTGTACCCAGAATAATATCGTTGTGAAGGCACTTAAGATTAAGCTATCCGCGGATACTTTTACGAAGTGACATGTATAGTAGGGTGACCAGAAAAAAACACTTTTGGATTTCTTAGGAGCGAAAGGCAAATAACGGTAGTTTATGCGATTGTAGAAGCCAGGTTTTTTTAAAATTTTAAACAATATTTAGAGGTGCCCCATCGTCTTTGAAGTTCTTATGTAATTAACATGGGCAAAACCAACTTTTTTTTTCATTTAAGATTTTAACCACGAAGTTATCCACTTTTTAATTTGAACTTTTAATATGTTGTTCTTCAGGTCATTTTCACTGTTTTCCACTGTTTTCAAAGCCTAATAACGGCCCTAATAATTTATATCTTATAATGAAATTTTAAGAATATTTTCCTCGAAGGTTAAAGATCACATTTTCTGAAAAAGCAGATTAGGAAAAATATATATAAGCCTGCAATAATGAAAACAAATCTGAGTAAATTTTTGAAATGTGACAGTTTTCGGGGCGGAGCGCTCATCAGCTCGGCCATAAAAGTCGATCACAGTGGGTCTTGACACCATAAGCTCATAAAGCAGATCATTTCACGGCAAAGCGTTCTGTAGTTATAGTTCCCTTTTTCAGAAAAGTGAGTAATAATAATTCAAGGGACCCTAACTATACCTATTATAAAGTCACATCGATGAAAAGAGCTGAGATTGCACTTTTACGATCGACCTTTCACTTACCGAAATTCTCAGCTTTTGCAACGACAAACTTCAAAGACGATAAGGCACCTCTAAATATTGTTTAAAATAAAAAAAACCTGGCTTCTACAATCGCATAAACTACCGATATTTGCCTTTCGCTCCTAAGAAAACCAAAAGTGTTTTCTTCTGGTCACCCTAATGTAAAGTCTAGGAGCGGAAGACTTAAGATGTGAAGTTAGCAAGTTATTCAATTCCATATAAATAATGTTTAGCATAAAGGATCAATTTCGCATACAAGGGTTCGAACTCATCCTTCGTCTACGCAACCACTGGAAATGAATATAGTATCGGGACGACAAGGATGTCGGTTGCAGATACTACATTCCTCGCCGACAGTTCAGAAGACCAGATCTGTCAAGCTAGTCGCTCACGGGCGCTCGTCGGGTGCCGGCACAGTCCCTATAATCTCGCCTTTACTCGTTCAAGTTAACAACCTTGGGTGGAAGCTAAGATTAAAGTTATCGACAGCAAGGGCCTTCCAAGGCCAGTAAAGCTGCTGGTTTAGATTCCTGGTGTATCCGCGGAATCAACAGCAGTACGTAGTAGGGTAGCAGTCCAAAATTCGACTATGATAACGGGAGGATGGAACCCAAGTTACACCCGAAGACAGAGCTCCCAATCTGTTTTCGGAAGAGGTGGAGGTGACAACTGGAAGTTAAAATGGACATTAGATGTCCCATTCCAGTCTGGATTTTATCCAGATAAACCGTCACCAGGTTATAGGAGCGTCTACTATCTTAAGCAGATATTTGGCAGCGAAAGAAACGGCTTTTGTCTTAATATGAGAACCTAAAACTTACAAGGCGAAAGTTAGAGGCTTAAGTAACAAGAGCGTATCAGTAATTTATGATAGTTCCATAGAAACACCTAGGGCAACACCTTATGTCAGAGACGATATTAAATTTATTGGGATACCAAGGTTCTTTTCTAGAGATTTGGTGGCAATAAATATTGAGCACCATTTATTGGGCAGGAGTCAACATATGGTTGATTTGCACAGCGTAACTACCATTTGACTCCCAGGATGCTCCAGAATCTGAGGAGTGGAGAAATCTGGTGGACTACTGCTGCGTTAAAGGATGAGCATTACTCATCGGATGTGATGCTAACGCACAGCATTCGATTTCGGGTAGTAAGTACACCAACCACAGGAGTGAGTCTTTATTAGATTACCTCTTAACTGCTGATTTAATCTGATTAAATCGAGGTAATACACCTACTTTCCTGACATTATCTAGATGTCGCGAGGTAATTACTTTGACCTTATGTTCGATAAGTATTAGCGAAGTGTCAAAAGGATGGCATGTATCGTCGGATACGTCTCTATTGGATCATAGACATATATACATCTCCTTGACAGCCGATTAACCTGAGGTTCAAAGCTATAGGAACCCTAAAGCAGTTGACTGGAATACTTATAGGGCGGATCTCAACAGCTTTCTGGGCGCTATGCCGAGCAGAATTAAGTCTATCGAACAAATAGAACTTGTCGTCGACACCCTACAAAAAGGTATAAACAAAGCGTATGAGGACCATTGTCCTCTTCGTATTAAGAAAACAGACAGGGATGCACATTGGTGAAATCCTAAACTTGAGGACCAAAAAAATTATAGCTGTCGCCTTCTTAATAGGGCTAAAAAGAATGGGAATTAGGACTTGTACAGAGCAACCTTAACAAGATATAATAATGAGATATAAAATGCTGTAAGGGGCTCAGGGAGGGGGTATTGTCAGGAAATCGCGAATATACCATTTCACCTTCAAGCAAAATGGCTGAGGCGACTAATGCAATCTTACAGCACCTAATGAGGGTACACTTTCCGGGCTCGAAGTTGAATTACACGAATGAGGGGGTGGCCAATGAGCCACACCCCTTAGGAGATGATGCAGATTCCCCTGCATTAATTGAAGAAGGCTTTCAGTCCTTGGTGGGTATATTGTGCGGCATCTTTTGGACATGCTCATCAATTGGATAAGCCCCGGTAGCATGGAGGAAGGTTTAGCCCATCTTCATTGCAAAGCCGCGTAAGGATACCTATTATGAGGCAAAATCCTTTAGACCTTTAGCCCCTCAAAAAGGCAGATCTACCGTAGACGCTCTCTATGAGTTTACATACCGCACTGATAATACAATGCGGAAAGGTGAAGAAGCAATTGCAGCGTTTCTAGGCATAGAGGGGGCATTAAGTAACACCCTAATTGAATCCATATACGGTTCTGCTCAAACACGCGAAGTAAGTGACTCCGTCAACAGATGGATGCACTCCATGTTGAAAAGCAGAAGGGTACATACTTCACTACACTGTAATGAAGTGAAGGCCAAAGTTTCAAAGAGATATAACACCTGAACAGCAAGGTTTTACCTATGCATTTGAACGCAACACAAACTGTGTTAGAGGTGCAAACTCTTGTGTATTATGCAACTATGGCTAATAAAGTAACGCCAATTTTCAAATCGATTAACATTTTCCAACACTTTTTTACAAGAATTTCCCTTGAATGCTGAGCCACCGTGTACTATTTCTTTATGAGGATAACACGTTTTAGCCCATTCCAAAGATTCATTTTTAAAATCTTTTAACATACTCGTGAATAACGTATTTACCGCATCAAGCATTAAGTGAAATTCTGGTGGTGGAATGAGCTCTAAAAAGGTTTTTATCGTGATCAGTCGTGAATAACGGTTAATTTATGGAGTTTTTGACTGTTCGATATGCACCGCAAACATCAAGATCGCTTATTTTTGCGTCGCGCCAAGTACATGGATGAGCACTGCTATGTGTCATAATACCAACTAAGATATTCGCTAACTTTAAATCTGTTCCTATTGTGCCTTCGAAAGTATGAACATTTATTGCAGACGATGATTGTCAAACATTTTTGTAGTCTTCTTCAGAACACAGAGCTAACGCTAATAAGAATAACTTTTTAACTCCAGAATCCTTGAATCGCACAGCAGCTATACCGTCCTCATACGAAGTACGTTTGGTTCCATGATACCTGGGTATTCTTGAATCTAAGGGTAATCAGCATACGATAGTTAAGAAAAGCCTAACGACTACCTTTCCTACAAGACTGAGATTGATTCTGAAGAGTTCTCTTAACTCGGCAAACAAGATCAGGGCAATCAACACCTGAACCACCCCTATCCTGACAGGGATGTTCAACAGGACCATCTGCGTACAAAAAATGAAGCCTCGAATGCACCATATTAATTCGGCGATTAAAAGGATAGTTCTACCACGACATAGGGGGGAAGGGGGGAGGCGTTTTAGATTTCTAGAAATTGCGCAAGTCACAAATTTTACAGCCGCGAGACTAGTTTAACAGCAAGCGAGATGTTGCGCATTACAGCACCATCTATCAAGCGAATCTCGATTACACGCCGTTTAATTTGTCTTCAGCGGAGGTCTTGATTATCAGGACAGAAGCCGTAGAGGAACCTGTAACGCAATGGCGACAAAATCTATCCACGGCGAGCACCTTAAAACGTTAGATCAACATGATGTGGCCAGTGAGGCATTCAATATTTGGCTGAAAAAAGTCCTCCTGTTTCCATAAACGGAAGGATTCGTCATTTCGATTCATGACAGGGTTGTTACCACTAGATATAATTGCAAACACGTGTTACATCAAGACGTAGTTGGCCGGTGCCGATTATTACTACTATCAAAGGATAGTAGTAATGGAACTAATAGCTCCGAGAAAATGTATGCACATACATAATGATGTGGCGGGCATTATACATCAATAACTTGCCCTAAACCTGGGACTCTTAAGAGAATGGATGCCTTTCTATATATACATTCCAGTGCCCGTATTAGAAAACGAAGATTACATCTTATATTGAGATGTTATTATCCAGAGGCATCATTATATCCGAACCAATCGACCCGACATGATGGGTGAAAAAAAGGTGGAAGAGTCTGCATCATGGACATTGCGTGTCCACTCAATCGTGTTGCATTGTAAGAGATTTCCTAAACAATCAGCAAGCAGGCGGCTAAAAACCTTTGGAGTGGCAGATGGTAGCTCCAAGTAAGCAACCAGAGGCGACTAATGTCACCTTCAACGCTCGCGGCCGCTGTATAAGGGCAAGAGCGGTAAAATACGAACTCCAACCTACACCATGCTCCTAACTGTGTACCTTCTGTACATCGCAAAAGATTTCAAACACCGTATTTTATTAATTCATAACATCCTTATCTCATCAGACACTTGACTCAGTCCGTGGCTAATGATGAAAAACCGGGTTCACCGAGAACAAGTTAAAAAAAATTATATAATAATGGGTTACAAATGTTTTTTCGGCGACCGTATCACGACAGTTTGTTTCTCTGGGTGAGCAAATACTTACATTTTTTCAGAGTTTTTAAAAATTGTTTAGTGGTTGCGAGCATAAAATGTACGTAAAAATTGAGATTTTGACAGTTCACGACTTTATACATAAGAATATACATATTAGTTTTATATAAGTATCTTATAAATAAAAATTTCAGCAGAAGTCATAAAAAGTATGATTTCTTAAGAACAGAAAAATATAGAAACATAATTGTACACCTAAACATTTTTTGTAAGGACTGACAAAATCTGGGACCTTTCTCATACAATAGGGAGAAAATTTATAATATAGATAAGAAGATATATCAATAAATAACTCTGACAGCATAAACAAAACATTTGAAAAGTGCATGCTTTGTTTAAACGAGGAGTAACCAACATTTCACAGTTCAACTGTATGTTGCGAATTAAGAAAAATGATTTCATATAACGTAAATTGTTCTTTCTTGTTCCTATTTATATATGTTGCTATTTTATCAAATTTTAGTGATAGAGAGGCCAGTAAAAGGGTTATCAAAGAAATTTTTTGTTATATATTTTTTCTGCTGCCCAGATTTTAGATTTTCATACTTTTCATAATTTTTACCGGTGCCAAACAATTATTTTCGAATCGAACACCAAGTAAGAGTTTTGTCCTTTGTATTAGGAACAATTTTTATTCGCAAGATAATGCTCTGAAACTAATATGTATATTTACAAAATATGAAAAACTGTAAAAATCACACTTTTACGTAAATTTGATGCTTGCAACCCTTAAACAATTTTTTTTAACCTGAGAAAATTGCTCAATCCAGAGAAATAAACTGTCGCGATACGGCCGCTGAAAAATAAAAAGAAGTTTTTGGTGAAACACCCTAATATACTTGATACAAATACTTTTTTCAATTTAACTTTTTATAATGTTTCAGTTTGAAGATATTATTTTTAATTTGCTTTCTTTTCAAGTACCAGCCCTGGCTCCGTCTGAAAATACAGAGAATTTATTCTATTTTTGTAAGTTCTATCAATGCTTAGAATCAGGTATGATAATATTTCTTCTGGAGGATGACGCTCATGTAGCGGTATGAAAAAAGCTGTCGAAATCGGTAAGAAAATATTTCCTTTTCACGGCATTTCCTATTTTGCAGATAAAAACCAGATTCGATGCGAAAACCAAGATTAAATCGATCAATTTGATCAAATCTTCTTCCCGGGTTGTACGAGTAAATTCCCTGTAATAACTAGTCATGTGTCAACACTGACAACTGGTGGCAGAACTCAACGCAATAAATGCCACGTGCTACCGTTAACTGTTTGTTGATATATTTAGTCGTGATTTTCGCATCGAATCCGGCTTCTATGTGCAAAATAGGAAATGTCGTGAAAATAAAAGAGTATTCATGCTGAAAAACCGGTACGGGAAACCATAACTTTACCTCTATGAGTTCATTTGCCAGAACCAGGACTATATTTGTGCAACAAAAGTTACATGGTCAGCATAAGAAATTGAGACAAGAACTTGTAAAGGAACATGCAGGTCGAGGGAATCCTTACGTGGGCCTACACTGAACAAAATTTCTTTTAAATTTCGTATGAGATGCCGTTCTAATTTTCGTTAGCGACTTTTTCATGTGATATCGGCATGAAAGACGATGGAATTGTTGATAAAGTATGGCGATTATAGTCAGACAGTGTTGAATGCCAAACTAGTAAATGCGTAAACAAAGTTCGCAAGCTCAATAAAAACAACAAGATGAACATTTAAGTTGCTGCAATTATGATTCTACGTTAGGATTGCCATTCGAAGGTCACGGAGTAATTGCAATAGTTTTCTTTTGCAGCGTTAAAAATGGTTAGAAGTACATTACCTGTCATTAACGTCTGCTGAAGGCGACTTCAAGCCCATCGATATAATCGACCAAGTATATGCTACTTGAGCCATTGTCAATGCGCTTCAAGTCGCATTCAGCAGACGTTAATGACAGGTATTGTACTTTTAAAAATTGTTAACGCTGCAAAATAAAACTATTGCAATTACTCCGTGACCTTCTAACGGCCATTTTAACGTAGAATCATAATTGCAACAATTTAAATGTTCATCTGGCTGTTTTTATTGATTTATAAATTTGGGTAGGAACCTAATAAATACGACATCTTCCAGAGCAATGGTTAAAATTGATTTGAAATGGAAAATCGAACCGATTACGTTTCAGAAACACAGCTGGTTTCCCTCATCAGATCTGTATAAAAACGTATTGAAATTATATTAACGGAGCAATATAATTTAATGACAGAATGTATCAGAATATTAAAAAATACCTTAAGAAAGTTTAAAAAAAGATTCCGTTCAATTTTCTTAATGAGTGAGTTCCATGTCTTTAACAAATAGAACAACTTTTCAGGTAGCGCTAGAAAAAATATAATAAGGTTAGGTTCGAAATACGTGAATAGTGTAAACGAAGTGCAACCAGCAATTTTAATAGAAGAAGTAAAAAATTGATTTCGTACCTGTACAAAGATTTGTATTTTGTATTTATGTAGTGAAACTATTGTTTAAACTATGGTAAAAGACAATATATTTTTTAGGAAGACGAACCGGTACGCCCCGTCTCCATCTTGGAAACTTTATGAACGCACACATTAAGAATTACAATACAATACATCGGAGAGCCATACGTAGGTGTAAGAAGGGTCAACGTCAGTAACAATTCCATAGTGCTATGTTTGTGACAGTTTTTTTCTCAATTATATGTTTTTTGTTTCAATTCAAATTAATGATATTGATGTTTGAGATGAATTTAGAGAATTTATTATTCAGTTGTAAATTCAACAATGTTATTATAAGAAGTACTAATATAATCTAAATCGGTAACTAAATTCATGCAAGTTTCACCTTCTTTTTTAATAAAAACCATTTCAGCAAAAAAGCGCTTATGTCCATTAGGTTCAATATGCAAAATGTTGACCTCATTCCATTTTATAAAACTAGAGTTACCTCGGTGTTTTTGCGTTAAGTGTTGACTTATAGCTTTATGATATTTTTCATATAATCTGATGTTATTCTTATGTTCTTTAACTCTGATTCGTAGTGGACGTGTCAATTGGCCAATGTAAGCTTTTCCACAACAACAGGAACTTCTGTATACAACATTATATTGGTAAGTACCGAGTCTGTCTTTCCCTAATTTAACAAATTTTTTAAGCTTAGTATCAACTCTAAAGACAGTTTTAATATTATCAGTTTCATTTAGAAGTCTTATTATGTTATGTGCAATTTGGCCTAGAAAGGATATTGAGATAATTGCTTTTGAGTTTTTGTTGGTATTGTCAATATTGATATTGTCGTTAGTGTTCTTAGTTTTTGTCCATAGTTCAATTAATCTTTTGTTAATGCGTTTATTAATAAAATTAGTTGGATAGTTATGGTAGAATAATAGTTTTTCAACTAATTTTAAATTTTCTGAATGAAAAGAAACGTCTGCTGAAAGAATGGCAGAATCAACCAGATTTTTGATAATTCCAATTTTATGCTCTTTTTGATGATCAGAAAAATAGTTCAAATATATTCCTGAGTAAGTTTTTTTTTGTGGAACAAATTAGTTATTATAATATTGTTTTCAGATCTTATTATTTCTAAATTTAAAAATCCAAATGAATTGTTTTGTTCTTTTTTTATTGTAAATTGTAGTCTGTTGTGATAGGGATTAAAAAGTGAAAGGATCAAATCTATTTTATTTTATTATCCTATCCTATTTACTCCGAAGCCAGATGTCTAGTTTCCACCACTATGCCTCCTCACTCAGCACGGAAAACTTCCAACAGCAGGCGTAGTGGTGGCAATGAGACATGTGGCTTCGGAGTATTTACGGCCGAATTTCCCCTCGTTGAAGAGACCTGTTGTAATGGAACATTAGTAAAAAGTGATGTGACATCAAGGAATACCGTACTGTGATTATCGGGTATTTTAATGTTTTTGATTTTTTCTTTGAATTCAATCAAGTTTCTTATATTATAAGAATAAGATGGTAAGGAATCGGAAATAATTTTACTGAAAATCTTGGCTAAGTAATAAGTAGGAATGTCTATGGAAGATGCAACTGGTCTGTGAGGACAGTTTTGCTTATGTATTTTTGAAAGTCCACAAATTCTAGTAATTTTAGTATTTACCGTAAGTAAATCTGCTCTTGTGCTAGGATTTAGGAAACCACTTGTCCTTTAACCATCTACCGTTTTGAAAGTGTCAATTTGTAAAAAGTTTTAAAAGGGTTATAATTAATTCTTTTATATGTTTTAGAAACATTTAACAGGATTGCCTTTACTCAGTTTAAACAATAATTTGACTACATAAATACAAAATACAAATCTTTCTACATGTATGAAGTCAATTTCTCACTTCTTCTATTAAAATTTCTGGTTGCCCTTCGTTTACACTATTCATATATTTCGAACCTAACCTTATTATATATTTTCTAGCGCTGTCTAAAAAGTTTTTCTAATTTTTTAAGAACATGGAACTCACACATTAAGAAAATTGCACGGAATCTTTTTTTAAACTTTCTTAAGGTATTATTTTCTCATATTTTGATATATTCTGCTATTACATTATATTGCACCGTTATTATAATTCCAATACCTTTTTTACACAGATTTGATGAGGGAAGCCAGCTGTTTCCGAAACGTAATCATTCGATTTTTCATTTCAAATAAATTTTAAGCATTAGTCTGGAAGATGTCGTATTTATTAAATTCTTACCTAAATTTATAACTTATAAAATTTCCCAGACGTGAAAAAAATAAAATTTTATTCTTCTTATAAGTTAAATTTACACGCATTCACGAATATTGCGTCTTTTTTGTAATTTTCAAATATATTCCTACGGTACATTCTTGGAAACTTTGGCCCTGAGGCCTATTCTACTGTAAAGGACTGGATAAACGTAAACAACGGTATAAGTGGGATATCGGCAAGGAAGCATTTCCTCTTAGAATGCAGAAGACAAGACCTTCTTCCACATCACATCTTGAACGTTAATGTACACATGGGTCAGCTACATCTTCGGAGCAGTTCTTGTAAGAAAAAATTAGATTCAGTTTTAGTAGACTCACAACACCAAAATTAGAAATTAAAGATATTCACAATCATTTGAAATATATAACTAACCGTATGGAAAAATAAGAACAAAATTAATAATTTTAATAGCAGCTTACTTACTTAAAGAAATTGTCGAACACCAAAACAACTTGGATGAATTTAAAAAAAAAACAGAAATAAAAGTTAAAACCACAGATTGAACAAAAAATTGAAACATTAAGACATGAACAACATACAGGTACTACTTTAAATACGCATAGAACTGATGTTGATGTAGAGAACAAAAACAACAATCCACGGTTTGTAAATAATTCTAACTTAAACATTCCAGAGCAGGTAACTGACATTTTTAGGTTAGGCGAAAACTTCAGTACGAAATTTATTTCCAATAGACCAAAACACATTTTTGAAATTGTGAAAGATTTAGAATCTAATGTAGCTCAGATTCTGGATAATTGTAGAGATGAACTTATAGAAAAATTCTTATTATTAGCTTTTAATTGTTTAAAGAAGCCGCAAAGAATTTCAGGCATTGACAGAATCATTTAAAATAAAATAAACTTAACGAATTGTTTTATGAGTAAGAACAAGGAAAAGATTCTAGTAACCAAAGCGGATAAAGTCGATGTAACAGTAGTGAGGTGTCGCCAAGATTACACTAATAAAATGAATATCCTATTAAATGATTCTAAAACATATAAAACAATTAATTATAACTCTTTAAACTTTTTACAAATTGACACTTTCAATATGGTAGATGTTTGCAGGACAAGTGGTTTCATCAATCCTAGCACAAAGAGAGCAGATTTACTTACTTCTTCTGAAAAGTATAGAATCTATATGGAATTGTATCAAGAAAAATACAAAATTTCCTTTCGACAAATTTAACCGGATAGCACAAAAGTTTCCCTGAACATTCCAGGAACATTCCAATGTAAGGTTCGGAGAATTCCGAAAAATGTCCCAGAAAATTTCCCGGAAGTAGGTAAATGTCCACATATTCAGGAAGCATCCCAAGGAAGGTGCCGGGAATGCTCGTAAGAAATTTAATTCGTTAAACTAATGAAATTTATATATTGCGAAAATTTTCCACGGACATCCCCGGAACTTTCCTTGGGAACCTTCCTTGGTGCATGGACAATTATCT
>CAKNWT010184397.1:0-10328 GCA_932066315.1 Andricus coriarius
TGGGGCAGTACTAAACCAGTACCGCGCCAACGCTCGGCAAAACTCCTAAGTCAGCTTCTAGCCAACAGTTGGACTTCATACTGGGGCAGTACTAAACCAGTACCGCGCCAACGCTCGGCAAAACTCCTAAGTCAGCTTCTAGCCAACAGTTGGACTTCATACTGGGGCAGTACTAAACCAGTACCGCGCCAACGCTCGGCAAAACTCCTTAATTTGGCTTCCAGCCAGCACTTGGTCTCAGTACTGGGCCAGTACTAAACCAGTACTGCGCCAACACTCGGCAGAACTCCTAAGTCGGCTCCCAGCCAGCACTTGGATTCAGTACTGGGGCAGTACTGAACCAGTACCGCGCCAACGTTCGGCACGGTACAGTTGATCAGCACTGGCATTGCTCCTCGTTTACAAATGGCGCGGTACTATGCCGTTCGTAAGATCCGGCATACGTCCGACTTTTCCGCCTGGGTTATTAGCTGAGGGTTATATTTTAGTTATTACATGTATCTTTCTTTCAGAAATTCGTAGTTTTCAGAGTTTATTTAATGAAATTGATATATATTTGCAATTTTTATAGTACATACAATTAAGTCTGAATAAATTTGAATTTTAAGAAGACTTTATGTTAAAAAATCTGTTTTGATTTTAAAGCTAGCGATTCAAACCGACCAGCCTACCATGAGCAAAAATATTGTGTATCGATTTAATGTCCGTGACGTTAGCACACCAACAATTAAATATCCAACTTTTGTTTAATGGAATCGTTTGGATGCCGTTAGGATGCGTTTGGAAGCTCACTTTTGACGTTTGGACGATGAAATTGTGTGAGTTATGGAATAAATAATCATTAGCACCATACAGGCGAGCGGCGCCTTTTCAAGTGGTAGTGACCTTCCTTGGTCAGCCGTATCCTTAAAAATAATATGATGTGTCACCGCGAAAACTGGTACCGAAACTTTCAACAAATTTCGAAAATTTTTGAATTATCTAAATTTCCGTATATTTTCAAAATTCTCCAAATTTTCAAAACGTTCAAAATTTCTAAAATGTTCAAAATTTCTGAAATTATCCAAATTTCTGAATTTTCTAAAATCATCGAAATTTCCGAATTTTCTAAAATATCTGAAATTTTCCAAATTTCTTAAAAAGTTTTAAAACTATCAAAATTTCTAAAATATTCAAAATTGATAAAATTATTAAAAAATTCTGAAATTTTCTAAGAAAATTTCACAAATTTTAAATTTTTTTACAAATTTTAGAAAATTGAACATTTTGTAAAATTCAGAAATTTTGATAATTTTGATAATTTCAGAAATTTCGAACATCTTACAAATTTTCAAAATTTTGAAAATATACGGAAATTTAGATAATCCAAAAATTTTTTAAAGGACCCCGCACCAAATACATGCCAAAAAAGGTCCTAGTGGAATTTTCAAAGTTTTCGATATTTTTTAGCTTGTGCTCTCCTGATCAAAAAATCCTTATGGTAAAAACTCAAATTATGAATAGTTTTTGCGCTACGACGATTTAAAAGTCAGATTTTGGTACATACTTTTAACTGCGGGGTTGAATATATCAAGTACTTTTTTCCCCACCCTTTTGCATTGCTCTCGTGAAAGTTTATGCAGAAACAGTATTGTACGGACGAACAATGCGATGTAATCGCTACTTGCGATTGAAAGATTGGATGCCAAGTTTGTCGCGAAGCGCTTAAGTTGAAATGCCAGACAAAATAATCGATACACTTCGTTGCAATTGGGCACTGATCAACCAGTTTATGTCAAGCACTCCAAAGCACCTTTTACAGAATTCTCCTTTCGTGCAAACGCTTTCATCCCACCTTAGACGTCAAGCGTTTAATAGAAGCACTAAGACAATATAATAAACTCTCAGCGTTGCTGTTTGGCTTTGATTCGCCAGTTTAAGTCAAGCAGTCTAAAACGCTTTATAAGGAATGCTTATTTCGTTCCAACGCTGCGACTTTAACTTCAACGCAAAGCGTAAAAGGTGAGTATGTACGTAGATCACAAAATGAACCCCCGCCGGTGCTGTTTTCGTAATCAAATTGCGAACATGAACTGGCTGATCAGCGCCAAACGGCAAAGCTGGGAGTTGATTTTGTTGTCTGGGTGATTTCTTAAACGCTTAGCGTTGAAGCTTAAGTGAGGCCGTTAGAACGAGATAAACATTTTTTATAGGGTTTTTTAGACTGCTTGATTAAAACTGGTTGATCAGTGCCAAATTTCAGCGCTGGGTATCGATTCTTTTGTCTGGCCAGTCAACTTAAGCGCCTTGCGACGAACTTCGGGTGCAATCTTTCAATTGCAAGTAGTCATGCGTTTGTGAATTAGCTACTTTTTTCACCGATTCAGACAACCAAACGCCTCTTGATAATAGAAATCGAATTTTTGCTTTGCGCGTTGCTCAAAAGCTTAGCGCATAGCACAAACGCTTAGCGCTTATCAGTTCCAACGCGATTACATCGCATTGTTCGTCCGTACAATTCTTTTTCTGCATAAACTTACACGAGCGCAATGCAATGCGTGGAAAAAAAGTCTGTGATAAATTCCAGTCCACAGGTAAAAATATGTACCAAAATCTGACTTTTAAATCGTCGTAGCGCAAAAACTGTTCATAATTTGAGTTTCTGCCATAAAGATTTTTTGATCAGGAGACCATGTATTTGGTGCGGGGTCCTTTTTGGAAAGTTTCGGTACCACAGTTTTCGCGGTGACACATCATATTATATTTAAGGACACGGCTGACTAAAGAAGGTCACTACCACTTGCGAAAGCACCGCTCTTGAGTATGGTGCTAATGACTTTTTTATTCGATAACTCACAAAATTTCATCGTCCAAACGTCAAAAGTGAGCTTCCAAACGCATCCCAACGACATCCAAACGATTTTATTGAAGAAAAGTTGGATATTTAATTGTTTGTGTGCTAACTTCACGGACATATTGATATCAAACAAATCTGCCTGCTCTATGGGCACATTCTCATCGCACGCTGCGCGCGCGGCTTTTACCCTCCAAACGAAAAAAATTGGCCTTCAAACGATTTTATTGAAGAAAAGTTGGATATTTAATTGTTTGTGTGCCAACTTCACGGACATATTGATATCAAACAAATCTGCCCGCTCTATGGGCACATTCTCATCGCACGCTACGCGCGCGGCTCGCACGTTTGAGCGTGCTTAGGGGGCACTTCTGTTGGACCTCGCACTACGAACTTGGTCTTTGTACTCCCTCCACATTTATGCAAAAACCTTTTAAAATTGAAGGTCAAAGCATCGACAACTGTTATTTGGTGATTGTGAATTCTCTTTTATAACACTTCCTTCCGCTTTAACGAACACATTCTTATCACGTATCTCATACTTCATACTCTATTTTGTCCAAAACGCGAACTTTTCTACATTAAGTTCAACTCATTGATATTGAAACAAATGTATTTTCTTGGCTCGTTTTTATAATTAAAAAAAGAGCGCATCCTATAAGAAACAGTTTTGTTGAAATTTTATTCAACGCTATGTCGTTTTTTCAAAGATTTAGTTTTTTTATTTTGAATGATAAGTTTTAGGATTTGAACAAAAAATACGCATCCTATCAAAAAATAATTATGAACAAATTTGTAGATCTTTTTTGGGTGAACAACTTTTGTCTATTAATTTTTTTCCGAACCTTGTGTCGTTTTTTCAAAAGAAATTTGTTTGTTAATGTTACTTTTTACGATCTATGTTCAGGTATACTGAGGAGCAGGGTAGTGGGCTGGAGAGTCTCCGATGAGAAATCCTTTTCGGACCACAAATATATCGTGTTTGAATTAGCCCTAGGAAAACCGGTGGTTTCCAAGATCAGAAACCCCAGAAATACACTTTGCGACTCATATAAAGAGGAACTCAAAGGGAGGCTTGCGGAATTCCCAACAAGCCATGTTACCCTGGATGATTTAGAGCACGCCGCGGATTTTCTGCGAAGGACTCTGACTGCATAATATCTATCTAGGAATGTAGCCGAATGGTGGAATACCCACCTGGAGAAACTCTGTAAAAAGATCAGAATGTAGTGCAATAGGGCAAATAGAACTAAATTGCCTTCAGGCTGGGACATATATAAGACGGCCCGGTATGAATACAATAAAAGTATAAGAAAGTATAAACAGGAGGATTAGAGGCGCTTCTGCAAGGAATCAAAAGACATTCCGGAAACAGCGAGGCTTTATAAGATCCTGGCAAAAAATCCCGGCTCTCGCCTTGCACTCATAAGGCTCGATAATGGTGAGTTTACTGCACACGAAGAAGCAACGCTAAATCACCTAATGGACGTTCACTTTCCGGATTTTCAGCCAATCCGAGAAAGGCTGGGGCCAAGAGGTGGAGAGGGCCGACTGCCATTTCGCCGTTAAGGTTGTTGATTACAAACGGGTGGAATGGGCCGTAGGGTACTTCTGTCCCTTCAGATCACCAGAGGCGGTTGGCATTTATCCATCGCTTTTACAAAAATGCATGGATCTAGTCGTCTCTCCTCTGACGAAATTATTCAGGGCAAGTTTAGCCCTTAAATACGTGCTATCGGCATGGAAGGATGGCAGAGTGGCCTTCATTCCCAAACCGGGGAGGGAGGGTTACACTGCTGCAAAAGATTTCCGATCAATTAGCCTAACGTATTTTATCCTGAAGACATTGGAGAAGCTATCCTTTTCACTGCATAGAGGGCAGCATGCTTTTCAGGTAGGCTGCTTGGTCGAGAGGCTTTGAGATGTCGCGTGTTGGACAAGCTGGTATGCTGGATAGGAAGCATGCTTCGCCGCAGGAGACATTGTAGTGCACGGCCACCTTTGAAGGCTAAATAAAGAGGGGTAATAATCTCAGGGTTATGCGGATGACTTTGTAATCCTAGCCAGGCTCTCGGTAAATCCGAAAAAAACCAACCTGGTCATTTTCACGAGAAATTATAAAGGGCCGAAAGTTGACGAATGGGGGTCCTTTGTGTTGACGTGGGGTCTGGGGCCTAAAAAGTGTCCATGGCTCTACTCTGCTGTCCCAAAACCAAGGCTCCTACATGCGGCCGTAGTCTGGTGGCCACGGGCAGAACTTAAAACATTGCATGACAGGCTGCGAAGATTACACACGCTAGCATTTAAGAGTTTGACTGGAGAAATGAGGACTATGCCCTCAGCGGCGAAAGGATTTATGCTCTGTGAAGAACCCCTACATGTTGCGATAACTGCTCAAGCGGCACACGCGGTAAGCCGCCTGGCAATAGCAAGTAGGCGGACTCGGTGGACTAGGCAAAGCTTTTCGCATCTGTATTTCAAGCAGGGATTTGTGGAAAGCAAATGGTAATCCGCTCCTCCAAGGGGGAATCTGGTATATGGATGGCTCCAGGCAGTGAGAGGGTCAGGAGCAGGAATATATGACAGGAAGAGAGGAAGGGGGATAGGGATCCCACTTGGGCGACATGCTACTGTCTTTCAGGCGAAGGTCCTGGCCGTCCATCGCTGTGCTGAAACACTCATAGAAGAAAACGTTGCTGGCAGACAGATTACGGTCCCTGGTCACACAGGGAACAAGGACAACGAAAAGGTGGACCAGTTGGCAAAATGCGGCGCAGCGAGTGAATACATAGGATCGGAACCAGTACTGGCACTAGCATCTTGTTGCATCGGTATGGCTAGCAAAAGCTGGATCCGAACAAAACACCGAGACTACTGGGAACGAATCCAGGGTTGCCGTCAGGCTAAATCTATCCTGAGTTATTCCTACAGGATGAACAGAGCCAGGGAAATCTTGTGTTTACCCAAGAAAGATGTAAGAACAGTGGTACGGATCCTAACAGGGCACAACCATTTAAACTATCATATGCACAAAATGGGGTATAACACCACGACAGAGTGCAGGAAATGTGGCAGGGATGACGAAACATCCCTGCATGTATTATGCCAGTGCCCGGCATTAGCTAGGCTTAGACATCAATCCCTCAAGGCCTATTTTATGGAACCTGAGGAAATTATAACGCGAACAGTAGTCGACGTACTGGGCTTCATCAAGAGGTCTGGGTTTTAATGCTGAGAGCATGTAAGTAAGGGTGTGGCACAATAGGTTTTATGGCTTGAGCGCCAGGGGAGCTCTTTATAGACTTCCCGTCTGTCTTAAAAACTAACTAACTACTTTTTACGATTGAAACAAAAAATTCCGCATTCCATAATAAATGATAAATAAACATTTTTGGCTCCAATTTAGATGAACAGCTTTTGTCTATTTATTTGTTTTGTAGCTTGTTTCGTTTGTCCAACTATTTATATTTATTTTTCAAAAATAGCTGACTAACGAACTTGACCATCAGTTTCCGACACTTAAAGAGTATATTAAAGGCCAATCTAATAGATTAATTCTTTCAAAAGTAATCATATACATACATACGGACAGGTACATTCGTTAAAACCTGTTTTTCGTGCTCAGAGGGTCTCGAAACGTGTAAATTTGACAAAAACTGAGGGGGTCCAATTTTACACAAATCTAATACGTTCTCTAATGATGTAGAAAATTTATTCCAATATCTTAATTTTTCCATTTTTGTAATTAAAGGGAAAGTCAAGTACTATGGAATTTCCCATATAAGACTAACCGGTCAAGCTTAGCCCTGAGCAAGCGATAAAATTTCAGCTGTAACCACGTCTCACGACCGTGAGATAGGTGGTTACAGTCTGCGATGAATTCAATGCAATAATCCGGCAAAAGTCTCGTGCACCCTGAAGACACGGAGCGTCCCAGGGACGACTGCTTTCTGCATTTTACCCACAAGCGTCTCAGACTTTTTTTGGCACGCAAGGATGCTTTTCAGACTATTAACCAGTAAAACCTTAGCACCTCCAAAAGCGCCGATGATCAAGACGATTAGCTTAATAGAATATTTCGGGTATAACCGTCGCAACTTCCTTATAAGGTATTTATACCTCTCTTTCCTTTCTTTCTCCTTGGCTATGACGTCTTTGTCAGCTGGTGCCGAAAATTCGATAACGAAGATGTTCCGTTTTTCGATGTAAAGGAGAACGCTACAGAAACAATTGCGGAGAATATGAAATTCCAGTATATGCGGCACTTCTCAGAGTGACAGAGATGGTAATAACGCAATCTTAGTGCCACATTGTGCCGCCGTTGGATGTAGGTCGTTCCCGCATGAGTTGGACAACTAGATAGTATGTGTCCTAGATGTTCGGGGTATGCATGACACGCTCTGCAGCTATCATCGGGAATGTCTTGGCTCAAAATGTGGTGAAGGTATGTTAGAGTGGAAACAGCACCGTCTTGACATGCCAAAAGGAAACCCTCCGTGCCCGACTTCAACCCGTGTAATTTAAGAAAAGCAAACGTTATTTCATACGACATCGACTGATTCTCCACATTTCTGTGGAAGATGGCGTGCATCTTCTTGTCGATGAGCTGTTCGCGGAAGTTTTTCTCCTGTACTTTCTTAATCCGGACCTTTAGAAGTGAGTACTCGAGATGGATAAGATTTGATGCATTTTGCTCACGCCTGATATTGACGTCAAGGCCAAGTGTTTCAGCAGCCTTCTCCGCTGTTCTCTACAGAAACGCCCCTTTGCCCGCTTCTTCGTGTTTCCTGGCCATTTTAAGAAAAGGTTCTTTTCTATTTGCGATTGTATGTGCTGTAACCAGAAAAATCCTGTTATGAAGATATTCAAAATTCAGTAGTTCGCAACCACCTTGACGCCGTGAGATGTAAAGTCGCGGAACAGAAGACTAAAGGTGCATGCTTTTGTTCATGTGCATAACCTTTCGGGACCCGATATCGAGGGATCTGAGCGCGTCCTTCATCCATGGAGCCACTCGAACTGAATAGAGTGGTACCGGGGCGGCAAGCTTGTTCGTCATAGATACTTTGTTCCTCGCCGACAGATCGGAAGACCAAATCCGTCGGATGAGAGGTTTGTATCTGCATCGGCGATTGTCCTTTACAGATATCACGTCCTGAATGCAGCTCTGTGGCACGCCCCTAGTTATGTATAGGTCTCTCCAGCGCCAATGTGTCGTATAGCGCTTCTGTTGACGAGCTCAGGGTCTTCCGGGATGCCATTAAGTTTTTCTTTCTTCAAATCAACCTTGGCGCATTTCTCTAACCCAGACTCCAATCCAATCTCCTGAGTGCACTCTTTGACCATGTCTAGAGCTAGATGTAGTTTCTCTTTATTTTTAGCATAAATTTTAAGATCATCCATGTAAAATACATGAGTAACCTTATGCTTTCGATTTCCAGGTTTGCCGCAGAGGTACACTTTGCAATGGCGAAGTGCGAGAGATAGTGGCAATAATGTGAGGCAAAAGAGGGGAGGGCTGATATTGTCGCCTGAAACACACCTCTCTGGAAGGTGACACTGTTAGTTATCACACGATGATTTCAGATGAGATAGTGGATCTGGTTTTGCAAAGCGGCATTAATCTCTCTTTTCACCCCACAATGTGTGGATGAACCTTTAAGCTTTCCAACAGACAGATGATAAATCTATGGGTGGTTGAATCGAAAGCTTTCCGGTATTCAATCCAGGCCATCGATAAGTAACGCAAATAGGAAGCTGCATCTTTCCAGATAGATCTATCAAAGAGCAGGTTCTCCCAAAATCCTGCTACGCTTTTCTTTGAGCGGCGCTGTCCGTACATCTCTCGCCACTCAGGTCCAATTGCCCGAGCAATCCTATCATTCAGGTTAGCTTTGAAGATCTTACACAGTGTAGTCAGACAAGTTATTAGCCTGTAATTCTTAGGGTCAGCTAAGTTTCCCGTCTTCGGCAGGAGCACTGTGCACCCTTTCACCAACCACTTCAAAATAGTTTCTTCCGACTTTAGAAATAAGGCGAAAATGCGTACCAGATGCTGTTGGGTTGAAGGAAAATTCTTCTACCAGAAGGTCTTGATGCCATCTTTTCCCGCAGCGGAATAGTTCTTCATGCCTCTTAGTACTTTTTTCACCTCCTCAGTAGTGATAGGTGGGCATTCATCCTCAGATGTTATGAGGACACCGCACAGCTCCTTGAAGCTGTTTATATTCTTTGAGTTTTATTTCAGTGGATGCTGGACTTCGTAGACTTCCCTAAAAAATTCCTCGACCTCCTCTGGTGTAGGCGGGTGGACGACAGTAATTGGAGGGTGTTGGAAGAGTCGAGATGGGTCAGACGAAAACTGTTGATTTTCTCTGATCCACCTCTCTCTCCGCTCTAGACTTCTCCTAGCGTCAGATAGTAGTCGTATACTGTCAACAATGTGCTTCCTGATGGTCAGTAGCTTTGACTTGTTGAGTATGTGATGACGGATCCGCAATTCAAGTGCGAACTGTTGAACCTTGGTAGTAAAAGTCCTGCCAGATGTTACCTAATCAATCACACACTGAATGCCTTGCCCAGCCTATCTTTCTGCAGAGTTGATGCATTCGTCTTTTGGTCTAATGTTCAACCGTTGGTTTTGTTTTACGGTTTCCATCTGTCAAAGCTCTCACTGTATTATACACACTACAATTGATAGTCCAGGGGTGAGATTCTTCGGAAAAATCTCCCATATATATGCCACCTATATATATATATATATAAACAACCACCGCAGGGTCTCACTGGGAGCAACTTCCATCCAAAAACTGACACCGGCTCCCAGTAGGACCGCGGTGAATCACATTCATAGACACGTCTCACAACCGTGAGATGGGTGGTCGGCGAAACCCTTGTGTGTTTTCAGGACACGAAGCGACCCAAGGATGACAGCTTTCTGCATCCATTTCGCAAGTGCCTTGGCATATTTTTGGCACGCGGGTATGGGTTTAAGGTTACGAACCAGTGATAGCTTCGCACCCCCAAGAGCACCTATCACAAGAACAATTACTTGTACCGAATATTTTGGGTACAGATTTTGCAGGTCCCTTTAAAGGTCTTGATACCTCTCCTCCATTTCTTTCTCCTTGGCAGTGATGCTGTCTTCAGACGGTGGCGAGAATGCGATCACGAATATAGTTCGTTTTTCGAAGTCTTGGAGAACAATGTTAGGCCTCGAGTGTGCAACGGAGACTGCTGTCCGAAAATCGTAGTTGCAGAAGGTTTGGCACTTCTCGTTTTGGACAATTGGCTCTATCTCCCTCGGAGCGTTCTGCAGGGCAGGGTCGCGGCCAACACCGTAAGAGCGACAAAGATGGTAATAAAGGACTCTTACGGCCGCATTATGTCTGTAGATGTGCGTCGTTCCTGCGTGGGTGGGACACCCTGATAGTATGTGTTCCAGGTACTCAGCGTGTGCATGACACGCTCTGCACCTATCGCTCGGAACTTCTTG
>CAKNWT010184427.1:0-17999 GCA_932066315.1 Andricus coriarius
TTCAAGAAAAAATGGATTTCGTTTCAATCTTAATTGAAATATTTAAAATAGAGACACTAAACTCATGATTCTATCCAATCTGTAGGGTTTGCTTATGAATAATTTTTTAGATTTCTTTTAAATTGAGTTTATATTTTACTCAATTTTCTTGAAAGAAGTCTTCTCTCTAAGTGAATTTTTGTAATAAGAATGTATTCATTTTTAGAAATTTATTTAGAAATGCTTTTGAATAGGTTGGATTGTTTTCTTTTCCTAAAATGGAAAATTTAATGATCTGAATGGATTGGTTTTGGAATCAACCACATAAAGGATATCAACATTCTCAAACACCCACTTTTTTTCTATGTTATAGACAAAAAACTACTTACCTATTTTGCAAAAGGCACCTACTTGTATTTTCAGAAGTCACTTGTTTTCACTTGTTTTACACATAACATCATGAAGAACAATTGGAAAACAAATGACTTCTAAAAACGCAAGTAGGCTGTTATTGCTCCATACCGCTCAATTTATTTACCTTGTATCGAATGGCACTTCTCATTAAAACACGAACAAAAAATTTTATTGAAAATTAAGAAAATTAATTATTAGACAGTTTTGAAGCCAAGAGTTTGACAAATCAAAGGAACCAGTAATAGAGTAGTGAAAGTAATTTACTTCGTATAAAATCGTAATCTTTTAGCGGATAAAGTGTTCATCGCCATTTCAAAAACACATTTTGCGAATTTTTAAATCAAAAATAAGAAGTAAGTGGTAAAAAGGCTCATTATAAAACGAGTTTTTATTATTGCTTCTCACAAAAAATACTAAAGAATGTTTTCATTAACCCTTACTTATTTTATCAGATCATCTTAAGAGCTTACTTTAAAGGATTATGTAGGTTATATAGCCAAAAATTAAAATTAAGTATTATTTAAACAATTATTAAAGTTAGGAAAAATGGCCGTATGGTTAAAACCCAATCACTTTTTCCCATTCTCGTACCATCAGTTCGTACTGGTATCTATCTCGTACTGGTTTCCCCTATATAAAAATTGAAACGCTGTTATGAAACATTAAAAACTTGGGTCCGTCAGTGATATGTCAAAAATGTTCGTAAAGTGTAAGAGAAATATGTAATTAATATAAAAGTCCCATTTATCAAACAGCTTTCAGTAACGGTTGGTTCAGCCATATCATGAGATTCCATAGAGGAAATCAAAGCCATAAATTCCCATATGGGATTTTCGTGCCCTTAAAGGGGGAAAGGAGACTTCCTTTGAACAAAGATGGTAGAACGCATTTAACTTCACAGAGTTCATTAAGGCAGAGTTAGTGGGGACTTGGAACGTCCTCGTTAGGCACGATCCACGATGGCACTCAAGACTTTGCTGCACTACTAGTAACACCTAATGCACCAAGTAGACGCTGAGTTTCACGCCAAAATGCTGCTCATCTAAGATGAGAGGCGAATGAGATTCTCAAGACTCAATTTAGCAATTGGGATTTTTCCTTCCCAGGCCAAGCACGGATAGCGATTAAATGGCGCGAGAAGAGCCAATTTTGTCGAGGTTGGAGCCCCGATTTGCGGATAAATGGATGATATGCAATGCTAAAGCGAGACATCATAGCAAATGGTTTCGATTCCACTTTTATGGTGTGTTTTTAGTACTCAGTAGCAAATTATTTAAATTTTTTATATTGCGGACTTACAAAGTGGTATCTCATTATCCTATCTAGAAAAAGTGGTGTAACGATATGTCTCGAAAGTCTCGCAATCATTGTTTTTAAAAACCTGATTGGATTTGTACTACTTTAGGATGTTTTATATCTTAAACTTGAAAATTTTGAAAATTGATCTACAAATAAAGAAAAATCATAGGTAACCATTTATGTGAATGCAGAATCGTTTGTGTTTTTAAATTCAAAATTATTAGATTCTAACGATTACAAACTTTTCAGCGATTTACGTTTTTTTGAATTCTCTTTCAACGTCAAACATTTAAATTTAACTACGAAATTTTTCGAAATTATGTTTTAGAAAAATGCGTTTTTTTAATTCAACCATTAAATTTAGACAATACACTCTTCAATGTCTACAGTAAAAAAAACACAAAATAAAAAGATAAAACTGCATAAAAGGTCCCCTTCGATTTTGTTTAAAGTCACATATTTTATTTTTATTTTTATGCTGAACACGAATCTGGTCGAAAATAGTGTAGCTCTATTACAGGTTTCGAGATATCGTACTTTTTGGTCTGGAAAATGTCGATTTTCTTTTTTTTTTGGAAATACACTGATGTGTATCGGAGTGCCTTCGAATTTGAAGCAATTTTAACTGGGGTCATTTAAGACCGATAGGCACTTTCAACCCCTTTCCAAAGGCTTGGAGGGGGGAGTATGATTGCAGGGGGAGGGCTTGTGGAAAAGTTGGAAAAGGGTTCGTGGTGCCTTTGAATTCGAAAAGGTTTCGATCGGGGGCCATTTACAACTCGTAGATCCCTGACCCCTTTTCCAACTTTTCCAAAGGCACCCCTAAGCCATACCCCCCCCCCCCACAAAAACCGTTGGAAAGGGGTGAGCGGTGCCTACGAGTAATAAATGCCATCCAGTCGGGATCGTTTCGAATTAAAAGGCACTTCGACCCCTTTTCCAACTTCCCGACAATCCCCCCCCCCCCCCACTATACGTCCCCCACTAAAAACCATTGGAAAGGGGGCGAGGGTTGTACAAATCGTAAATATCCCCAAATCGGACTGTTTCGAATTCGAAAGCACCCCGACCCCTTTTCCAACTTTCCTACAAGCCCCCCTCAATCAAACGCCCCCCTCAAAACCATTGGAAAGGGGTCGTAAACATTTCAAATTCGAAGGCACTCCGATACCCTTCAGTGTATTTCCAAAAACATAGAAGAAAATCGACATTTTCGAGCGTAAGAAGCTCGATATCTCATAAACGTTAAGAATGCTACACTTTTTCCGGCCAGATTCATGTTCAGCATGAAAAAATACATAAAATATGTGAGATCAAACAAAATCGAAGGTGATCGACCTTTTATGTAGTCTTACCAATAATAAAGGGGAAAGAAAGAGAAGGCAATATTCAAATCCTTTCCTTGTTTTTTTTCCCTCATCTTTATTTATATATTTTTTTTTTAATTACAAATTTGATCATTTGATCCTCTTTTTTTAAGTTCCCAGAACTTGGCAGTTAAAAATCATTAGATGTCAAAGAAGATTTACAATTCTGAACAATTTTCTTTTATGTAATTTAAGTGATTTTCGTAGGAAATTCTTAGTATTTTTAATAAAACATTAAATTTTAGAGAATATTTACAATTTTTTAAGAGCTTTGAGTCATTTTTGGCATTTTTGAACAACAATAGGTTACATTGTTGTTTTACATCGAAAATTGGTATTTTCAAACAAAAAATATTATAATTTAAAGAAGATTAAAATTGTTTTAATTTTTGAAAATATGTTAAGCTTCTTTTTAAGAAGGATATTTCCTCAGACCATGGAATTCTCAGAAATCCGATTTTAATCGGTTCCGCATGCAGCCTGTCTCTACTTACCCAAGTCTTAAATTTTGAATTACAGACCGAATTTTCGAAAACCGAAAATAACTAACAAATTCCCAAGAATTTTTCTCTGATGTTTCTGTACGAATACTCACACTGTGTTATCAGCAATTTGGAGAATTTGACAATTGAATGGCCTCGAGTTGCAATAATAAAAAAGTTCTCAAAATTTGTAAATTAGTTTGCAATGAACTTGCATGAAATCTAATTATTTTTATTCGTATTATATTTTTCAACTTGAATTTCTTTTCTATGTTCCAGGTAAGTTTCTCTGCAGGCTCTTTTGAACCAACTTAAGTGGTAAGAAAAATTTAATAACAACTTTATTTTAAATTCAATTACTAAAATGTATGTTTTATTAACAAATTTACTTTTCATAGACATAATTAAAAGTATAACAAAAAATTTTTATTTGCCTGATTCTTATTACAAATTTAAAACAAAAACTTAATAAATAATAGTAAAAAAAAATTAATTTAGGGTAAGAGAAATCACACTTTAAAAAAAATATCATGGAGGATATTTAATATTTTTTATTTAAATGGAATTTAAAAAATGACTAAGAAATCTGTTGGCCAACTTAAATAAAACAATATAGTGTCTTGTCTTACTGACACAGTTTTACGATGCCCCAGTTTGAAATTTTAGATACTTCAACTCGAAATTTTTGTATTTTGAATAATTAAGTTTTACTTTCTTAATTTTTAACGATTTAAGTAAAAATTCTTTAATTTATCTCTAGAGACTATTCCATGCGATATAGACACAAAAAACAAGGCATTTTTGTATAAAATATTGTGAAGGTGATACATTCAATGTGATCCATGCGAAAATAGTAAGACACCACCGTAAAAGAACCATCGAGACAGTGCGGATTTCGAGCGTTTTTAGTACTGACGATTGCCATACTAAAATCGAATGAATTCGTTCAAGAAAGGTGAGGCACACGTATTGCGATTCAAGTATGATAGGATTCCGTGCGAAATTCGGAACAGATTTTTCTTAGTGCACATTATCAGGATTTTATGGGAAAGGCTAAAAACGTTCTCAAAAATGGACTTTATATTTAAAGAAAAAAAGAATAATTCCTTTTTTCAACTTTTTTCAACTTTGTTCGGTGATAAAAAATCCAATTAAAATTTTTAAAAGAATTAAAAGTTTTCTTTCTAGCTATTAAGTTCCTCGATTGTTACAAAAAAGGTATAATTAAAAAATATTATTAGATTTCGAGAAAATCGAGGGGAAGGTTTTTTCTCGCTCGAGGAGCACGTTTTCTCAACTTTGGGTTGTGATAAAATATCCAATTTGCAATTTAAAGAAAAGTGAGTATCTTCTTTCTAGCTATTCAGTTTTCGAATCCATACATGCGCGTAATTTAGAAAACGAGATTATACAAAATGTTTACATTTGCAAACTTCAAAGTATTCAACTTTGAGGACTTGAATGTGAAGTATTTTCAATTTTGACAGATTTCGATTGAAAATTAAATATTATTATGTGCTTAAATTTTTACTTGTTAATTGTTACAAATTTTTATTTATGAATGTAAAATTTTCAATTGCTTCAATTAAAATTCTTTTAGATTTTAAATTTAAAGGACGGAATTCTTGGACCTTATATCCTAATTATTTAATTTTAAAGGATTTAATTTTAAATCAGGAATGGCCCACAAGAGTTATTTACTCCTCTGAAAAAATTCATCAAATTAAGTTTTCAAATTTAATCAAAATTAAATAAATTTACTCTAAGACTAGCATAAAAACGTTTCTCTTCCCTTTTCTAGATCGGAATTCACTTTTCTGATTCTTATTCTACGTTTAAGTGTGTAGTAAGTAGGCACATTGTAAATAATAGAATAAATGTAATATAAAATATAACTTAATAAAAAAAGATCCGATAAAATGATAATATATAAACTGGACGAACTCCTTATTGCGAGAAGCACTTTATGGTTGGCTGGGAATCGTCTTCCAGAGCATTATTCAGAGCAAAATGCGTCCCAGAAAAAAGTCGATCCAATTTCGCTACAGGAATCCCTTCTGCCTTATTCTTTATATTTTTCTTCCTTGTGAACTACCCCTCGAATCGCTTTCCGCGATAATATAATACTTTCTTCTTAGTATGTCTAGTTGTAAACACAGTTTACGCAACGATTCAGTTGGAAAAATAGGTAGACAGATAAACACAGTTTTACTCGACGATCAAATGTAACACAGTAAATGTACTTCCAACCCCAAGTTTCCATTTGTCTCCTGAGCCCATTTTTCCCATTTGGAGTCTTTTGCAATTACGAAACATCCGACTAACCTTCTTTCACCCAATGCCATTTCTCCATCTACCTTCTTTACTCTTATTGTATAGTTTATGCAGTTACCAACGCTGAATGGAGAGAAAACGCTTCATGTGCCATCAACCCAGATCTCATGCCTGGCCTTTCTTTAAACGATTTCATTTATCATTTCCTCTTGTAGAAGCAGTACCGGTACAGAGGCCACAGTTCCTTGCATATTTTGAATTTTTTGTGCCATTCATTAAATTTTCTTAAGACATAGTAAGATATCAAATAAATTATGCTGTAGCAGAGGTTCACTAGGTTAAAGATGACAAGAATTCTTGTTTGAAAAGTTGAAAAAAAACGACAAGAAATAAAAGATGGGATGTTAACCTAATTGAAAAACGTGGTATTGAAAAACTTGTAGAGAAACAAATGAAATACAAGGAGTGAATACCATACCAATAGAGATATTATGAGACATGAAGAAGAGGGTGCAGGATAAATTGCACCAATTAATTTTGTGAAATGCATGAAACAGGGGAAAATTGATAAATTACCAGTATCACCACTAATATTCCACTTCTAACCGGAAACAAAGTATTTGTTGATGTTGATTGAATGCAAGAGTGGGGAAACAGAACAGGCTTCAAATTATGTCGAAAAATAACTTCCATCACCTTCACGAAAAACCAATATTAAATTAACCAACTGGAACGATTTCTTGGTGATCAAAACCCCAGTTAATTTCGAGCTGATAGAAAGCTTGCAAAAAATACATTCAATCTGTTAATCCTATTCAAACTAATAAGACCCATGTCAGAAATCCTCATATATAACAGTATCTTTGAAGAAAAATCCAAAGAAAATCACAACAAAATTCTAAATCCATAATATATATCATAACTGAAGAATATCTCAAAACAAAACACAATAGCGGATTTCCTGAAATGGCCCGAAGTATACACCACTAAGTACCTCTTTATAAATATCAATACTTAAAGATCAAAAGATCATACTTAAAAAGCATTGGATCTGTTTTAATTCTCACTGTCAATGACTTCTTCAGGTTGATCCCATCTTATTAAAGATATTGATCAAACATATCTATTAGGTATTTTGTGAAGGTAACAATTTAATATGGTACAAACTGATCTAATAATGTAACAGTTTTTTGTTTTTTATATTAGTATAATTTTTTGTATTAAATAAATACCGCTAAAAAATAAATGATACCTTCAGATTTAGTGTAACCACCATAAAGCATGTAATCCCTATATATAAAGAAAACAATGAAAGCTTCAAGAACTAACCATTAATGAATTAAAAGATTTAAAAAGGAATGAGGCAACAGGATAGGATGCACTACCAGTTGAGTTATTATGTTACGTGGGGGAGAAAATACAGAATGAATTATACGAATTAATTTGCGAAATGTATGAGGCGGTGGAGATACTAGATGATTTAAAACAGAATAGCGTTGCCGCAATTCTCAAAACAGCAGTTTATCTTTAGAAAGAATAAGAAAATATGAAAAGCGATTTAGCCCTAAGATTTAGCCAAGCTATTTTAAATAATGATACAGAGAGAATATAAATTTAGAGATATGGAGATTGTATATGGCCTATATCGTAATCAAACAGCAGTTAAAAATATTAATGATGAAAAAAAAGAATATTGGTAAAGGATTGAGGAAGGTTCCTTGTCATCTATCCTTGCTGCTCAAACTATATATACAGAAGATGTGATTAATAAAATTAAAGAACAAAAATTAAAGTAAAATATATTATAGGGAAATAAACATAAATAAATTGAGAGATTATCTAAATGCTTAGATTCGGGGATGATGATATAGTGATATTAGCTAGTACAGGAAAAGGAGTTAGAACAAGTTAAATATAATAGAGGAAATTATTAATAAACATAAAACAAAAATAAATGAAGGTACACATATAAGCCTAAGGCAATGGCATGAAGCAAGAAGTAAAGTTGGAAAACCCTTATGAATTAGGATAAAAAATGAGCAGATGCAGGAAGAAAAGAATGCCGCAACCTGACACCTTCTATTCTTGGATTTATACCAATTTTTTAAAACAAAATTAACTTTTGACATGATATCTGGCTTTGGGTTATAATTTTTTATTACTTTTATACTATTCTTATATCTAAGAGGAAAGAAAAATAAATGTTTGAACTTTGGACGAGTGTCCAGAATTAGGTGCTTCTATTTTAGTAAAATAACAAAATGACGAGATTCGGATTAATTTTTTTTTTTATCATTCGGTTGGATACAATTTTCATGGTCTAGCGAGAATGATCGAAAAATTGTCATGGTTTAGCGAAAATTCTCAAAATCCTATGGATTCTATTCAAACTAAGAAACATTGATTCGACTATTCTTCTTTCAGCCAACGCCATTTTCCAACATACCATCTTTTCTCTTATAGTATAGTTTATGCAGTTACCGTCTTTGAATTGAGAGAAAAAGCTTGCTTTCACGACGATCAAGTTCACTGAGAAAAAATTCACCCGCAACCCAGATCTGTCTTTCTTTCTTATTTCTTCTCTAGACGATCTTATCTCTCTTTTTCTCTGAAACTAGTACTTTAGTGCACTAGTCGTCGTTCCTCGCATCTTTTGCATTTACATTTTCTTACCATCCGATTATTCAGTGTTCGAGGCATCTTTTTTCTCGTTCTCCTCGTTGCATTTGAAATCTTCAATTTTGAGTGCAGCTCAGACATCGAGCGTAAACGAATTCAGGAAATTACTTTTCGCTACGATACTCGGGGAAAACATGATTTTACGCTGATAGTATGTTGTGTTTCCTTTCATGTTCTACTTTCTAGGTTTTTATTAGTTTTCTGTTTTTTTGTCATCCGAGAAATTTTTAATGTTTTCCTCCTGGGAAAAGCAATACGGGAATTAAGTGGTCGAGATTTCATTAAAACGCGATTGATACATTGAAATTCTTTGAATGTTACATCAGTATTGTAAGTTTAAGAGTATTGGGATGATCTTAGTGTATTTAATATTGTATTGATTTTAATTAAACATTTTAAGAAATACGATCGATGTTGTAAATAAAAAAATTACAGTTTTATTGGCGATGGATTCGTTCACTGTTTTAAGGGGTCATTCTAGTAACTGCCTCCGAAAAAACGCTATTTTTGTGAATTTTTTATAAGATTATTGATAAAGATATTGAGTTAGGAGTTGTTAGGCTTAATAAATACACTCTTTAAATGTATTAAAAATATTTTTTTTAAATTTATTTTATACACTTTTTATACACAAATACGTCAGTCAAACGCAATACCTCGAAAAGTAGGTAAGACCCGGCTTGTTGAAAAAATCTCGGAACTGGGCTATCTGAAACAAAAAAATCAAAAAGTTTTAGGTTAAGTATGACAATAGCTATGTCCCCTATAGATTTTTTTGATATAGATGCAAAAATAAACAAATAGCGGGCAAAAAAAAATCGCGTTTTTTTGTGTATTTTGGCCGCGATCTTGTTATTTTTGCACGTATATTAAAAAAATGTATAGGGGACATAGCCATTGTCAAATGTCATACTTAACCTAAAACTTGTTGATTGTTCTGTTTTAGATTGCACCTGCTTTTCGAGGCGTGGCATTTGACTGACGTTTTTTTTATATAAAAAGTGTATAAAATGAATTTGAAAAAAATTGTTATTGTATTTCGAGAGTGTATTTATTAAGCTTAAAAATTCCTAAATCAATATCTTCATCAACAATCTCATTAAAAATTCACAAAAACAGCGTTTTTTGGGGGTTAGTTACTATAATGACCAATCCTTTTTTATTATTTCAATTTAAATTTTAAATAAAGTAATTTGCTTTAATTTTTCTTATTTGAATTCATTTACGGATACTTTCAATTTCAATTTCAAAACTACCACCTCGCAGATATCCTTTATACAATTTCTCAACCTACTTTAGGCTATAAACTCAAATATATTTTCTGATCAAAATGTTGTAAAGCCGAATACGAAAAAGATAGTACCACCTCAACTTTTTAGTCCAGGAAATAATTTATCTATATAATTCGTTTAAAAAAATGAGCTCATAACTTTTAACAACGTCTCGCAAATAGAATTTTCTCTCCACGTCCGAATTTTCAAGCACGTGTTATCCCATGGAACTTTCTCGTAACGATGTTACATAGAGCTTCATACATTTTTAAATCCTGTATAATGTAGAAGAAGTATTCTCCCCTGATGCATTTTTTATGTCCATATAAACACCAAATATTATGGTAAAGTAATGAGTGAACTTTATGTTGAGAGATTTTTTAATTTGAAAAATTGTATGCTGTGCTGCTAGCACGTCTTAATAAAGCAAAAGTGAAACATTGTATCGATTGGAGCCCTGAGAAGATAAGGGAAGCATAATAAAGCAGGAATAAGTAAGGGGCTATTAATACTAATAAGGGGAGTTGAGCTTGATAAAATGATGTTCACATTTACCAAGGTGTGACTTGATAATTGGGATATAATAGCTTAAATTTGCTTAGCTTATCCTTCAGTGATTATTATACCATTTTTGAAATTAAAGCTTTCGAATCAAAATCTCCAAATTAAGAGAAAGGGTTATATAAATAAAAATATAAAGTTAAAAGAAATATTTAATTAAGAAGAGACTGATTTAGATTAAAATATATACTCCGGTGCATTTACACGTTTTTATGCGACAGCGTAGTGTATCGTATTGTACAACATTACGATACTCTGCGCTGTCGTAACAAAACTTATTGTAAATGCACCGTCGTCAAATAAAATAGTAAATGCGCCTCCGCGCATAATGTACTATTATCTTGTATTCAATTAGTTTGAGAATAAAGGCAGTTTAAAGCTTATAAATTAATTCCACGTAGTATGGTCGCTCCCATGGCTCCCATCCAAGTATAACCGATCCAAGTGCTGCTTAATTTCGGTGATTGATCGAGGAGCCTTCAAATGTTAAATAATTCAATATATCCAAGCGGGCACAAAATTGAACCTTAATCTCAAGGAATATTGTAATATATTGTAATAAATATATTGAAATATAAAATTTTAATATAATAATTATAATATTAGAATATATAAGAATGTTTAATATTCAAGATGTAAAAAATCAAATTGAAAACTATCAAAAATATAACCATTTTAACATTGAAAAATTTTCCAAATTAAAGCAACCGAAATTGAAAACTATGTGTAAAATATAATGGGTATAAGTGTTAAACAATTGCACTGTTTATGCATGCTTTTAAAATAAAGGCTTCAAGATTAAAATGTTTAACTCCACGCAGAACAAATTTTAAATTCAAATATTTATAATATGGAATCGTGATAATTTCTACAGATTGAACTTGAATCGTCTTTTGTACGATGCTAGAATTTAAATGCGCATTGATTAGTCAATTCAAATTTGACCTCCATATTTATTTATTCTCGATAGTGAAGCTATACTGCAATAATTTCTGATTCGCTTGAATGAAGTTTAAAATAATCGGATGTTTAATAAACGTGGTTCAGTCAATTTGCAAATTTTGCGGTTGAGCTACATTCTATGCATAATGTCATTAAAGTGGAAGTGATTGAATCAAACAGTTGCCTGGAATTTTCAATTTAATCCACCCCCAGTGCAGTATCAGTATAACTATTTATCAAACATTGTCGACTATCCCTTAATGGATATTGTTTCTCTTCAGAAACAAGAGAACTTCTAATGAAATTATTTCATGGATGATGAGCTTCGAAATAAGTGAATGGTGACTTAGGAGAAAACATTTTGTAAACTGGGGAAAGAGGAAAAAAAGATAAATACAACATTCAAGGATGAAAGCACTCGTAAAAGCTGGTGAAACTTTCCAAGCTAAAGCAGTCTGAAATTCAATCTCAGCGTAGTGTACTACTTTCTGGAATAATTCAGCTACATTTTCATCATTTACACAGCTTCTCATGTAAACTCTGAGTGGACGTCTTTTCCCTAATTTCCTGTAATCTCACTAGCTTTTAGGAAAATGTTTTTTTTTTCAAGTGGACTACTTATCTACTGAGGAATATGTTTTTCACGATTTTAAATAGAAAATATTTACATGATATATTTGTCGATAACTTAAAGAAATACATGCTTTTATTATAAAAAATAAATTAAATATTAAAAATCGGTAAATTAACTGGCACTCAAATTTTTGAACGTTTTGGTAATGAGATATACATCAATGCTTGAATGCTTTGACTTTTAACCGAGAAACTGCAGTTGCTGTCACTAAGGAAAACTGGACAAAGCGAGCAATGTTCTAGTTTCAAAGCATTTTACACAGAAAACAAATTATGAATTAAGAATATCGGTCCTGTCTTAAGTCAAAAATAGGCTTACTATCTTCACTTAGGAAAAGAAACTGTTTTCTGTGTGTACATATATAAAAAACGATCAAGATTTATGTGGAGTATATAAATCTGTTTTATCTGGACTCACGTTCTGCGTGGGTCTCTAGTCGACGAACTTTACTTCGGATTTTTTTTTATTCTTGACAAGTTTTCGTACTTGATACAGCTCCAAATCGTATAAATTGGTGGAATCGATGTGATTGACTTCATAATTTTTTAAACATACACGATAAAAAAATGTTTTTCACGAATTTACTTTTTACCGAGTTCTCCTCATCATATCGCAAAGAACAAGAAAAACATAGAAAAAAAATTATTGCTAAAGAGCTTTTGATGGCCGGTCGACTGCTCTGAGCACTGAGCTACGCACGAGTTTGATATTTCTTCTTTTTTCAGACGTTTTCAGTTTATTCCTTCAAAGCATTTTTACTCATGAGCTTTTTGAGAAACAAAGTTAGCATACATTTATAAATAATAATTCATGTTCATATGAATCATTTTGTTAACTTGAATAATCTAAAAATTTTAAGCAACGATTCAATGTGAGAATTTTTGTGCATATTTTGCGCCGTGTCATTTATGAAACTTTCTGGCCGATAATACAACTCAAACAAATGGTCATAAACTAAAAACGAAATCAACATTTTAGCCGTCAACCATACCTATATTTTGCACCAATTTCCCCCAAATTGTTGAAATGATAATGTAGGCACTACCTATGCTTTTTTATTTCTCTCTCAAGGGGGGATAAACAAGGTTGGACCCCTAAGAAAAAATTACTTAAACATATACATATAATTTTTTGAGTGTGTACGAGTGTGCAGCTGTGAATCCCCCCTCCCTCTTTAAAACAATTTTTTTGGCTACGATCTTAGCCCATACTAATGGAAACATCCAGGACACATTTATGCAAATGTAAAACGTGCCATAAAGTTATTAAATAAAATTTATTCTACGGTATTCTTGATTGGAAACTTAGATAAACTTGTGTTCTTTATGTTTTTTAGATAACGAAAATGCTGTCTTTAAAATCTATGATAATCATACTTGTGGTATTGGCACTAATTTATTGTACAATGGCCAGCCAAAAGGGCAGAAGGACGTTGCTACAATAATCCTGGCAAACAACTGCCAAATATGCAGCACTTAGATATTCTAAGAATCTGAGATGACTATTAAATTATTGGAGAATCGAAAAACTCACTAAATAAAATGTTAAAATGTTCCACGAAATAAATAAATAAATTTTAGAACTAAATTGTGATTTTTTTACTTAGCCCATTATGAAGCGGTTATACCACTCTTAAAACCTATTGTACACCCGACAATGAAATCCTGTAAAACCCATTGAAGTCCCTTCAAATATTTTAACTTTTTTTCTTTTATTTATAATTTGAATAAATAAGGGGAATAAATTTATACTGAAACATATGTCATTCTATAACAAAAATAAAGGGAAACGTATTTTAGCTTCTAGAAAAAAAAATCGTTTGAGGACTTACGGGCTATTCGTCAATGATACGGTAAAAAAAGAGAGCTCTAATTTTTACAGTGATATTAAAAAAATTTGCATTTTCTTAAATGCTTCATTTTTCGACCACATTTAAATATTTGTATGTATTTTTTCAAATGATAAGAACATTTTTTATCTGACGAATGATCTGAAAAAAATACAAAAATGTTGAAAAACGAAAAAATGGCGATAGTTAGATTGAAAATTTTAAAGTAAATTTTCTCAATAAATTTACTTTTTGAAATTTCTTGAGTAAAGAGACCAGTTTTTGATGGGGAACCACTTGTCGTGGTATCAGTTTATTTCTTCTGGCCAAAAGCTTTTATATTTATATATAGTAATTGCATGTAACGTACACTTCGATTAACTTGCGTAAATTGTATATTAAAACTCATTAGTTTTAACATTTAATTTATTTGAGACAATTATCATTGTGCGTATATGCCTTCATGCTACGCTTTTCATATTTCATCAATCTCAAACATTATTTTTTAATATTTACGTCGTTTAAGTAAATCTTGAGTCGCGCCTGCGTACTGATACACCTCATTATAGTCATGGAATAACTACACGTAGCCAGTAGTTATTGCCATGTACTTTCTTTCTGTAAGGAATGGCTTGACAAAAGAAAATATTAATTGAAAAATTATTATATATTACTTCACTTAACAAAGAATTTTTTAATCTGACATTTTCTGACAACTTGAAGATTATCTTGAATAGTTCGTACGTCCTCAAACAATTGTTTTGGCCTAACGCTGAAATATGTATGTTTCCCTTTATTTTCATCGTAGAATTACATACTTATTAATCAATTTATTCTTTCATCCTAAGCTAGACCTCTCTGTATGATTCGAAATAGAATCGGTTACATGAGAAAAAGAATACCCTCCTTTCAATCGAATTAACATAAGTAAAAATGAGGGTTATACAACAGATGTTTAAATTAGTAATAGCTTATCAACAAACAGTAGGATAAAAAATCACAATTTCTTTGTACAATTCATTAATTCATTATGCGAAACATTTTAACGTTTTATTCAGTGAATTTTTATTTTCGTCAATGATTTAATAATCATATTAGTCTTGGTATTACATATTTAGCAGTTACTTTCTATAATCCATTAATACAATGTTGCTTTAGGAAGCAGGGGTAATTCTTTTGTCAAAGGAATCCATTGCAGCAACATCGTAAGCCATCGTAAGACATTGCAGCACATACAACTACCAATGTAACAAACATTGTTATCATATATTTTGTAAATAACATTTTCGTTACCTAAAAAATTAATAATACAACTTTATTTGAGTTTACAATCAAGAGAACATTACAATAAATAACATATATACGAATATCATGCAGATATTCGCATTAACGCACTTCATGAATTTTGATTAATTAATAATAGATTTAATGCTTTCACGATGTTTCATTATAATAAAAGGTTATTAGGGTGTTTACGGATTTTGATTGCTTCTTTATGTTTTCTTGGAAGAATATTGTATGTTTTTGCAATGACGGTTATTTCGTCAAATAAAATGCTATGTCATGTTTCATGTTATAGCCTGACTTTACTCTCATGTTCCTTTACACGTTCGCTCACCGCTCTCCCGATTTCTCCAATATAGACTTTACCACTAGAGCAAGGGATTTCATATACTCGCGGATCATTAAGAGGTACCATTTTATCTTTAGGGTTGTTTAGAAGTTGTCCTATGTTCGCAGTTGGTTTAAATATGGTTTGGATGTTGTGTTTATGAGAATTCTTCCTATATTTGTTCTCTGATACCTTGGATGTAGGGTAGGATGGTGGTCGTTTTTCTCTCTCTTTCTGTAGTAGGTTGTGTTGACTTATTTTTTTTAAATGTACCTTCTTATTGCTTTATCGATTTGTTTGTTTGTGTAATCGTTCTGTATCAGAAGTTGTTTAAAGTTTTGTAATTCCTTTAGTAAGTTATCTTTATCTGTCATGGAGACAGCTCTGTATACAAGGGAGTTGATGACCGATTGCTTTTGAGTTGAGTGGTGGTGGGAGGAGGCTAAACTAAAGAAAAAGTGAGAAAAACTACCACCATTCTACCCTACATCCAAGGTATCATAGAAGAAATAGGAAGAATTCTCAACAAACGCAACATCCAAACCATATTTGAAACACCTGCGAAAATAGGACAACTTCTAAACAACCCTAAAGATAAAAAGACGACTCTCAGTGATCCAGGAGTATATAAAATCCCTTGCTCTTGTGGCAAAGTCTATATTGGAGAAACCGGGAGAACGGTGAGGCAACGTGTAAAGGAACATGAGAGTAAAGCCAGGCTCAAACATTTCACACAATCAGCACTAGCTGAGCATCATATTGAAATAAAACATAGCATTTTATTTGACAAAACAACCGTCATCCCAAAAACATACAATATTTTTCCAAGAAAACATAGAAAAGCAATCGAAATCTTGAAACACCCTAATAATATCAATAGGGATAATGGATATAATATCAATCCGAGTTGGCTTTCCGTCCTCCCGGGTTTTTAAAACAAGACTGATTGGCCAATCAAGTTCGACCAGTCTCCACAGTGGGGTGCTCTGGCCAATCACAGACATCGTAGAGAGTTTATATATATGCACTATATATATATAAGAACAATGTTCACGAAACGTCGGCAAGATTCGTAGTTTTGCCCACGATTGAAACCCGAAACACCTCCTTTTTTTTGGATTAATTAAATTATTGAACACTTTGAGTGTTAATTGACACTAAAAAATTGACATTAATCAAGCTAAAGTTCCGCCGTGATTCTGCTTTTTTCAATTGAATTTGAAGTCTTTTCTGACTGGGTTTTTATATAAGTGGTGATTTTTATTACAACGATGGGTGCAAATAAGACTATTCCATCATTTGGTTCTGACATTAAAAATACGTAGATGTTAATTCCTTTAAATTGTATGGACAATATAAAAAATGAACCTTTACGTCTTTTTAATGTCAAAATAAAATGATGGAATAGTCTTATTTGCACCGATCGACATATACTGTTTATGGGCAGACAATAGCTATTTTTAACAGATAGAGACAAACAAACAAGAGTGCGCTGAAAGAACAGATAAATGTTTCAAGTATCTACATAATTATCATTTCAACAAGTTGAGGAAAAAAGGCGAAAAATATATATTTTTATAGATATCTTCAATTTTTCAGACACCGAAAATCCTGTGTTCAAAATCGATTATAATCTTACTTGTAGTATTGGCACTAATTATTTACTGTGTAATGTCCTGCGGAGGGTACAACAGCAAGATAATGGTTCTCAAGGTAGTTGTTGCATAAGCATGCATTGTCAGAAGAATGATCCCTCTTGGGCTTCTGCATCTTCTTCTCTTCTGCTTCTACGATCCTTTCAAATAACTGCTAAATGTGCATTACGAGAATATGCTTAAGATGGTGATTGTTGAATCAATGAAGAATCGAAAAACTCACTAAATAAAACGTTGATATGTTCTACATGATAAATTAATAAATTTTAGAACTAAATTAGTTTTTTCACATATCACGTTATGAAGGGGTTATAACCACTCTTAGCATCTTTTATAATACCCCCTCCGTCCAAGTAAAATACGTTAAAATCCTTAATTAAATCGTGCAAAAAGGTCCAGCTTAGTGTGTCAGATAAATCTATATATTAAAATAAATCATTCTGCAATGAAAATGCAGTGACTCGTATTTCAACGCTTAGCAAACAAAACGTTGTTTGAGGACTTACGAACTATTGAAGTTTCCAAATGTCAAGAGATGTCACTTTTTTTAAATGCTTTATTTTTCGATTAACTTCATATATTTGGATGTACCACTTTTTAAATTATGGTATAGTTTTTTCTGAAAAATCATTTAAGGGATATAGTAGAATCAGCAAAATGCTGATAATATTTGCGTGTAGCTATTTCATACTGTACGGATTTGTGTCATTGCGCAGGCGCGACGCAAAATGAATTTACACGACGTATATATTATGAAATATGTGCTAAAATTGATGAGATATGAAACACATTGCGCAGAGGAGCATATAAACTGATAATTTACTCGCGTAAATTGTTAGTTAAACATAATTGTAAGTAGTTTACGAATACAAGTTACGCGAGTTAATCGTACTTTCGTTCCCATTGTAGAATGACATATTTCAGAATCGATTTATTCGGACACTATAAGCTGGACCTCTCTGCATGATTTATAATGGAATTGGGCATAGAAAAGTAATTCCC
>CAKNWT010184467.1:0-19456 GCA_932066315.1 Andricus coriarius
TCATGGTCCTCAACTTTTTTGGGCCGATTTTCACGCTATTTGTCACTTAAGTCAAAATGACCGTCTTTGAACCGACGAAACCAGTCTCTGCAAGTTGTTTCCGATAAAGCACTGTCACCATAGGCCTTCACAAGCATTCGATGTGATTCGGCAGCCGATTTCTTCAAATTGAAGCAAAAAAGTAGAGCTTCCCGCAAATGCTCCTTTTCTGGCACAAAACTAGACATGATTACTCAAGGAAAAATGTATGTTGTTGTATAAAAAAACTGAATATGTGCACTGATTTATGTAGCCAGGTGTCGAACTCACGCAAAAAAAAGCATGACGTTTCTATTGTAGCTAAATATGTTCACTGCCGCCATCTCTGAGCAAACAGCGGATTTAAGCTTATACGCCTGGTATATAGTATGGGTGTTTTTTTTAACTTGAGACATCGAAATATCTCAAAAATACGCATCCTATGAAAAAATATACGCATAAAAACTTTTTATTTTCGAGGGGGGAAAGCTACTTTGAGGCAATTTACCCCCCACCCCAGGAGGCAGGGGGGGGGTAAATTTGTAATTTCTAGCGGGAACTCCAATTTTTCATCACAGATTCAGATTCTTCTCAAGTTAAAAAGAACACCCAGTAAACTACACTATAGATAACCAGTGCTTAAAATGGCGGCATCTGGCCTTAAAATGGCGGCGTCCGGCTAGGTTGCCACACTGTCTCTGGACCCTCTGTAAATAGTTCAACTGTGATACTCCATCTGCCAAAAAGGAGAACTAGAAAGAATAGGTAGAATTTTAAAGATGCATTTTAATATGTGCAACAAAATGTTAGCGAGACCTGGACCTACCGAGACGAGGATAAGAGTAAAGTTAACGCGGTTGGGATGCAATTCCTGCGCAATGTGTGAGGTAAAACGCTAATGGAAAAAGTCAGTCATGAGAGGATTTTCAAAGAATGTGGTGTACAGGAAACACTGTTTGATAAGAGTGAAATAAATTTTTTGAGATCGTTTGGGCATGTTGAGAGAATACAATAAGAAGGAATGACGAAAAATATTTATTTAGTTTAAGTAAATGGTAGCGTACCCAGAGACAGGCCGAGGAAAGAATGATGGGAATGTGTGAACGAGACCCTGAGGCGACAAGATATAAAAAAGCACAGAAACACAAGAGCTTGCATGAGAAGATGTATGGACGTAAAGTAAGCTAGTGATGTATTCATGCATGTATGTAGGACGGGAAAGTGTGCAGAAAAATGGTGTATACGAAATGTGTAATCAAGAGTGTCAGCGGAGTGAGTGACGTCTGAAAAATGTTGTACTCTAATGAATCTTGAATACTAATGGGCCCTCTTCGAGAGTTTTACTTACTAAAGGATCTTAATATGTGATCATCATCAAGAATGAATATTTTTGTGTGATGTGTGACATATGATGATTTTATGAAGCTCTTCGCCTGAGGTAATTTCCAGAGAAATTGATTATCGACCTGCGTCGGTACGGTGTTGCGGAACGAAAGTGTTGTTGCTTAAATAAGCCACATGGGAATTCTGGATTGATCTAAAATGGATACCATCCCCTTATAGCTCCTCCTACACTTCCCTTTCCCACTTGTCTCATATATGAATTCCTTGATTCCCGGCAGTATAAGGAGGCTAGAACAAAATGAGTTACGCTTACCCCGAAAGGGATTTGGCAAATGTTATGATAATAATAAAGAACTTTAGATATACACTGTTAAAAATGTTTGGGATTCTACAACATTTCTACAATACATGCGTAAGGTAAAATTTCAAACACCGCACTCAGAGAAAAGATTGAGTTGATTCAACAAAACGGTTTGTTCAACCTACTTTGTTTGTTGAAACTAAAAAATTTGGTCAGCGCAAATAAACCTTTGGTTATTTTTAAGAAACACAACGAATTAATTTGGTCAATTCAAAATAATTACTTAGTTGAGCATGTTTAGTTGACTCAAACAAATAAATGTGTTGTGCGGAATATAATATTGATTAGAAAATGATTTGGTGAAAGTAACGAAGTAATTTGGTTGATTTAACCAAATACTTGCATTAACTACACTAAACATACCGCAACAGATGACTTCAGCCCACGCCGGTGGGGTGGGTATAGTTTACGCGTCGAAAAATTTCTCACCGTACGATGTGTCGTGAATCTGTGAAAAAATAAGTGATACGAACTGGACACTAATAGCAAATTCGGTTATCCTGCACTGGTGCACTCTAGAGCACTCCGAACTGCTCCGAAGGAGGAAGAAGGTGAGAAGAAGTAAGAAGGAGTAGGTCGGAGTGCTCTGGAGTGTACCAGTGTAGGATAACCGAATTCGCTGTAACAGTGTCAACTTTATTGAAGAACTGGGACCTGCAATTGTATGCAGAACATTTTGAACGTAAGTGCAACCTTTAGTTCGTAGGGTTCACATCGGTGCAGTCAATCTAACCTCAACATACATAAGTGATGAAAGAGACCGACACAAATGTATGGATCAACCAAAATATTTGGTTGGATCGACCAAAATATTTATTATAATCAACCAAACTTTATTAACCAAAAAATTTGTTCGAATCAACCAAACATTTGATTGACCATATAGCAATGTATTTGTTTGTTTGATCTCACCAAATTTTTGTTGAATCAACAAAACTTTTTTCTGAGTGCGTATTGGAATTACGAAATTGCAATACATGTATTCAAAGTGCTGTCAATTATGAAGTCACCGTCGAGCATTCCAATACATGTATTGTAGCGTTTATAAGTCAAAAATTGAGCACAAGGAATTCATGGAATTCAAGGAATTAATAGAATTAAAAAAATTAATAGAATTTAAGGAATTCATGAAATTCGCGGAATTCTCAGAATTCAAGGAACTCGCGGAATTCAAGGAACTCACGGAATTCTCGAAATTCAACTTGAATTTGATCAATTCCTTGAATCCCATGAATTCCTTGAATCCCATGAATGCCTTGAATCCCATGAATTCCTTGAATTCCGTCAATACCTTGAATTACATGAATCCCATGAATTCCTTGAATCCCATGACTTCCTTGAATTCCATGAATTTCTTGAATTCCATGAGTTTATTAAGTTCCATGAATTCCATGATTTCCTTGAATTCCGTAAATCCTATGGATTCCATGCATTCCGTTAATTCATTGAATACTGTGAGTTCCTGGAATTCCATGAATTCAATGATTTCCTTGAATTCCATGCATTCCGTGAATTAATTGAATTCCGTGATTTCCTTGAATTCCATCAATTCCTTCGAAGCTTCACTTTTACCGTGCGTCCCGAGACACACTCAGATACCACGCAAATACCAGAATTTGGAAACTATAACATCCTGTATTGTAGCGTTACCTTACGTTTAGGAGATAAACTCTTAATATATGTATTGGAAGTTTTCAACAGAAATTTGTTACAGTGTAATTTAAATCTTATGCAGTAAAAAACAGAGTTTTTTACAAAAATGTTAATAAAAACAATTATTTTACTATTTATTGTGAATTTTAACACGAAATGGTCGACCACCATTCCCAATAGATGCATATTCTTCGGTATATGATCGTAAAATATGCCCATTGGAAAAATCTCCAAAAAAGTAAGTAAGCTGTGTATAGATGTCCGGTGCCGGGCGCTATGTTGGTATCCGGTAGCTTGCTCCGATTTGTTAAAAGGCAGTGGACGGGGTCTGCTGGGCAGCAGCATCATGTACGGCATGCGACTTAGTATATTTCTGATTTTCTTGAGATGTACACGAGGCATAACCTCAAAGTGAAGTATATAATTTGGAAGAAGAACATAAGTGTAACTTTTTTTACACTCTTGAATATGTAATTGTTTATTAACAATGACTTTTATTTGGTGTTTCCTTGAATTGTATTTTTTGTAGAGAACATTTCCATGAACAAAATAAGCGGCATCAATCATAAATATTAAATCTAAAATTATAATTGTTATCTACAACGAATGAAAATCGAAACACCAACTAATTTCGGATAAAGTTCCGAATAGCTGAATTCTCCGATTTTCTTCAAATTTGGTATACTTATGTATTTTTATGCGCTGATTACGAATATGATAGTGAAAATTTGCGACAAGGCGATTTTCATGGCCAAACCATGAACACACCATAAAAACAATGGTTTTTAGCGTTTATCTAAGCCAATGCGCAAAATTTCGCGAAATCTTTCAAACAAAAGTTATAGATCTCATGGAGATACATATTTTTTGTCATACATATTTTTTTGTAAGTATGATAGTTTTCGCAAAAATTATTGTTACATCGATTTTCATGCGAAACCCAAAAAAATCATGGCTTTTTGCGTTTATCTAACCCAATACGCACTCTATTGCCAAACGTTCTGGACAAAAGTTGTAGATCTCATCGATTTACACATTTTTTGTTTTAATCATTTTTATGTACGAGTGATAGTTTCCGCGGAAATTAGTGATACATCGATTTTCATGAAAAAAAAACCTTAACAATCAAGGTCTGTTGTGTTCAGGTGAGACAATACGTTAAATTTCGCAAAATATTTTAAACAAAAGATGTAAATCTCATTGCGATACATATTTTTCGTTGCAAATATTTTTTTCTATGAGTTATAGTTTTCGAGAAAATTAGTCACAGGCGTGCTTTCCCGCCCCCCACGAGACATTGGAAAGGGGTAGGGGTTTGACCATAATTATTTGTGTAACCAGTCACAGGGGTGCCTTCCCGCCCCCCTACGAGATGCTGGAAAGGGGTAGGTGTTTGACAAACATTATTTGTGTAACCAGTCACAGGGGTGCCTTCCCGCCCCCTACGAGATGCTGGAAAGGGGTCCCTTATGCGCCCCTTATGGGCCCCTTATGAGATGCTGGAAACGTTGGTTGCTGCCGTTACTTACGGTCTCTCTTCGCCACTTAGGGCCTGTCGCCACGTTAATAAACAGTAAAGAAAGAGCTGACGGTGAGGTGTATCACTAATTTCCTTGGAAACTATCACTCGTGGAAAAAAATACATGCAACAAAAAATTTGTATCTCGATGAGATTTACAACTTTTGTTTGGAACATTTTGCGAAATTTTGCATATTGACTTAGATAAACGCAAAATCCCATGATTTTCATGGTTTTTTCATGATTTCACCATGAAAATCGCCGTGTCGCCAATTTTCACTATCATATTCGTAATCAGCGCGTCAAAGTTCATAAGTATATTAAGTTTAAATGAAATCAGAGAAATCAGCTATTCGGAACTGAACCCCTAAGTTATTTTATATTTATGTACAATGAACAGTTGAATATTGAACTATTAATGAAAATAAGTACTTATACTACAAAATTGATTTCGAAATGATTTTCGAATATTTTAATTCGCATATTAGGGTTCCATCATTTATTTTTTCATCATTGTGGAAAACACTATCCTCGTCGCCTTGAATGCCCTTTTGTAGTCATTTTTCCAGTACATATTTGAACTGTCAAAAGTTTGTAATCGTTTCTCATAAGAATTTCGTATCAAAATTGATCGCTTTCTTAAATTCAGTTCAACTTTACTTCAATTCATGTATAAATTTGTGCTGAATTTAAGGGCATGTGATACTTCAGTCGGGTTCAGTTCCCCCGGGTTTTTGTCCACAAAACTTAAAATTTGTAAAAACTGAATTCGGAGATGCTATAAAATAGAATAACGGACGTCCCCGAACTCTTTTTTTAAGGGATAATAACAAAAAAATATATATTCTGCTAAATAAAATTTTTCTGTATATGCACTATTTGGTGGTTAGGATCGGTTGTCAAGTCTCTGTCATTCCGCTAATGTTGGTATCTGTTGTACCGAGTGGCATAGAGGGCGTCCTAACGAACATAAATTAAATTATTTATGAAATATATTTTTTGGATTGGATACAAACAAGCTTAGTTCCGGGACATTAGTTACTATGTTTTATTACTTGTCCTAAGTTTTCGACCAAAAATATTGTGTAGTTTGGAAGTAAAGCTGCGGGGAGAATTGTAACACACATAACCTCAAAATACACACATATTAATCAAATTTAGCAAAATGAAATTTTTTTAAATTATTCCACAACAGAAGAGTTCGGGGACGTCCGTTAGCATGTTCGCTATCATTTCCCAAATTTTTAAGGCAAACTCTTTATTATTGTAGGAAAAAAGCCGGGGGAACCTAACACTGCTAAAATCGATCATTGTTTATGTATCACATGCCCTTAAGTTCATCTCTAAGTTTAAATACCACTGTAAAAACAAAGTATTATTTAGGGCTAGTTTCAGGTATTACAATAAGACTCAGAAAAAACAGTATCGAGTGGGACTATAATGATACCACTGATGGGAAGCTAGATTCATTTGTTTTTACATTGAGAATAACAGCGTGAAGTTATTATATTTAAAAACAGGACACGAAAAAAATGATACCATAAAAAAGAGATCTCTAGTTTTTACAGTGCATTTCTCTATTTAAGATGTCACAGTATTATGTTTAATAACATAGGAAATTATGATAATGAACTTGTTAAATGGTAGAATTCTATCTTTATTGAATAAACTTTAATTTGAAGTACTTTTTTGAAAACTAATTTATTATTCCTTTTCTCTGAATAAAATAAAAATTATTTAAAAAATATATAAAAATTACCAACTCCAAAATTTATTTTTTATTTTGAAATGTCATTAAACATGATTTAAAAGTAAATGTACAAGGAAAGATAAAATCGAAAACACCAAATATCTCATTTTCACTCAATAATTGCATATTCAAGCGTGTAAAAAAAGTTACAATTATATTCTTCTTCCAAATTATATATTTCACTTTGAGGTTATGCCTCGTGCATGTCTTAAGAAAATAAGAAATTTACGCAGCCGGATGCAGAGCTGCTGTCCGGCAGACCCCGCCCACTGCCGTTTAACCAATCAGAGCAATCTACCGGATATCAACCAAGCGCCCGGCACCAGACATCTATACACAGCTAAGTAAGTAACACTTCCTTTTCCAAAAATTGATAACAATGTTCAATAAATTAAAAACCTCACCCAATAAAGCCTCTTACAAAATCCCTTGTACACAAGAACTCCAATGTAAGGCCAGTTTTTTTTGGGGGGGGGGGGGTGGCCCGCAGTGGCTGTGGCACTAAGTTCGTCGTTGGACGAATGGTGCGTGGTGGCGATGCATTCTTGACACTGCTTGTGCGCTGAGAAACTGCGTGGGCCAGCAGTTCTAGGAAGAACTAAATCAGTCGGCCTTATATTGGAGTTCTTGTGTACACTTCATTATCTAAGATTCTTCTTATTCCTCTTGAGGGCTGTAGGAGCCGTTCAAGTATTACGTCACGCTTTCTTCGGTCAATTTCTACCTCCTATCCCCTCAGGTGTTGTCTATATATAGTAATTGTATGTAACTTTAGGATGGGCGTCACACTAAGCTGCATCCCTCCCGCCCAGCCCTAGGCATGTGACTTAAACGGCCCCGTACTTAAATTACGTCAGAAGGGAAGAAAGGTCGAGACATTCTGGTACGATGCATTGCGGGAGGAGGGGGAGGGGGGTGTTAAGTTCATTAACGTAATTTACGAAAATTCCGAAAAGAAACAAACAACTCACAGTACTTCTACAGTACAAAAGGTGCTGAATTAAATTTTGCGCGCCAAAATAACTGTTTCTAGCAAACCTCAAATAATATATAACTTTTTACCTGAAAAGCCGAAATGTGTATTATCTTGCAATAATACTATATTACATCACAGTAGTATTAGACATGCCCTTACGGGAAGATCAATGTTTGTAGGATGAGTTGGAAGACCATGGCCGAAGGCCATGCATTTTCAAGTCGTCCTTGCGAACATTGAGCTCCACGTGAGGACCTGTCTAATACAGCACGGAAAAAAGTGGATAGTCAGATTCAATTTCATGCATTGTTAACTTGAAGTTTACTTGTTATCATTGTACAAGAAACAATTTAAATGGTTTTTGATACTGTATGAGAGAGTTATCTCAAAATATACTAAACCTAAAGTCAGCATTATTACTTCAAATAGTAAAAAGAAAGATTACTAGAACAAGCAGCTTCAATAACTATTTGAAATAGTACAGTTGAACATGTACGCTGTATGAATAACTAATTTACATAGTAAGCAAAGAACTGTGAGTTTTAATTTTGCAAGTGAGTTAGATCTCCTTTTTCGCATTGCAATAAGCACTACGCGAGATTGTCAGCCTTACTATTTGAAATGGTAAGTAAATAAATTCAGTGGCATAACTAGAAACGTGTATGCAAATGTTTTCTCTTTTATCATAATATTACTTCATATAATTATTATGAATAAACATAGCGAATAACGTTTACTTTATACTTTAATACTTTTTTCTTGTTTGGTACAAAATTTTAGGAATTTAAAAATATTCTGAAGAATTATATAAAGAAAATAATTTTACATTGTTTCTACTATGGAATTTGCTGCTTATGATATTTTTAATTTCATGTAACACTAAAAGTACGATTAAAATTGTACTTGCCACCCAGGTTCAAATATTCCCAATGGGCAAAAAAATTAAGGATGTCCTAGAGACGTATTCGGAACATCCCTAAGACGTCTTTTGCAACATGTCTTTTGGACATCCTAGGTACGCTCTTAAGACGTCTGGTGTCAGTACGAAAGATGTCCCGAGAATGTCCTATATCTTTAAGACATCTTTAGGACATTAGACGCCTTAGAGACGTTGTTTGGACACACATTGGACGTCCTAGGAACGTATCAAGGACGTTATTGGGATGTTCATGGTTTTGTGCACACTGGGTTGTATTATCTGGAAGAATTTTTTTTAGTAGAATAATGCATTTTCTTCGAAATATCGTTTGTTAATACAATAATTAAAAAATGATTTGTAATAAAATTTTAGTTCAAATTGATTTCCAATTTTAACATAGTAATAAATTTGTCAACCTTTTCGCATTGATAAATTGATATTTGTAGAAATTACTATTATTTAATGGAAAAAAACAATATTTTCTTATTTTTTCAGTTTTATAACAAAAATGTAACATTTTTGTTCTCATTCAGCACCCACCCCCATATATCGGAAGAAGAATTTTATTTTTGCAAAAAATTTAAATTTGAATCCCTATGCAACGTTTGCCTCATCTTAAAATAGTGATTTCGATTTTGCATGTGATATATTATTCTGTTGTTAAACTATTTTTTAATAGTAAATTTTTCACTGATTTATATTTAGAGAGGAAAGTAAACATCTTGATAAGGTAAACGAATCAGGAAAAGGAACAAATATGGTTATCTGTTATTAACTTAATGCCTGTTATGAAGAAGTATGAAAAGAACGAGAAGTGATCCTTCGTAAAGTAAATTTCTTGGCCCTAAAACGGGCCGTTTTGTATGCTGCAAATAGGAGATTAATGAATAAAATCAGTACTTTTCTTCTATTTGATGCAACTTTTTCCCTTGAAGAAGTTTTCAATCAAGTCTAAAGCAGCGAAGATAGTAGCTGGCACATCACTTCGTTGAGAAATAAAGCTACGAGAAATTGCTAAACCAAATTCAGCATCTCTGAATTTCGTTGGTGGTGTTACACCCTGATCCTCGGCACCACTCATAACGGATCAATGTCTAAATATGAATTTTTCGAAGTATATTAGTTTCTCACTGCCGTACTTTGAGGTACAGAGGTTATTATCACGGTGGAGCTTAAATATTCTTCGAATTAGCGAGGAATTCGAATTATCGAAAAATATTAACATGGGAATCGTCGATTTTCAGCCGAGGCCGAAAAGAAAGTTCGAATTATCGAAAATTCTTATCATAGAGGTTCTACACTACTATATTACTTACTACAGGAATAGTAACTCTTTAACTCGCTGAGTGTAACGGTTACTAAATTCCATGTGCAGCGTTTTTTTAAATAAATTCTGGATCAGTAAAGGTGGAAGTGGAGTTATGGAAAAAAATTCGGTTATCTAGATACTCAGTATTTACAGCTATTATATGCCTTTGGAAGGGGTTTGTCGATACACGTTGGTAATAGAAATTTATAATAACGATCACCCCTGCCCTTTTAGTTTATATGTAGAGATGGTTTCAATGGATCTATTGTCTCATTTGTTCTTCTATCAGACCTAATGTAATTTATTGCCTTTATTGTGTATAATATTTATCACTTGAAACAATGTAGGAGAACAATCGAATTGTAAGATATTTTTGTGTTGAAAGGAAAACGAAAATGGAAAATCATTTTCTAGCATTCATCTTGTATGTTTCTTTATACTTGGAATCAGGTGCCTTGTCATCGAATCTTGAAAGGCCTGTCCGGCAATTCTTGGACCTGCAACCTGAGTTGAAAACATTTCTCAGCTTCTCAATGAACACGAAAAACGGACTTCCGTTATGAATGGTCTGAGCTGGCGCCTCCGATTTTACAATTAGAAGTTTTCAAAGAGCAGCCAAACCTTCAGTGAGGTCCTTGAAAAAGGAAAAAAGGAAGGGATTGGATCTTGGAAGTTTCCTCAATTCTAATTGGAGAGCTATTCGGACCACAAAGGTTTGAAAATTCTTCATGGTGGCTTTTTGAGTTTAAAGAGGGAGTTGGTCAGCTATTGTCAGCAAAGTACAAAATAAAAACTTAAAGTAAAACCGAGGCTGCTACAATTAGACTTCAGTGTACAACAAGTTGCCTCTAAAGCTTTACAGACTAATATTATTTATGTACTTGTCCTTATTATGTATGACCGAACGTCTGCGAACTTCTCGGTAATAACATGCACACGATGACGTCACATCCGGCGTTTCGTTTTTCACGACCACGACATGCACTTATCGTGACTGATTGTGAGAAAAAAAGAAGGGAGAGAGAGAGAGATAGATTGCAGTGTTATTTTTATTAGAATTGTGCGTTTTTTACGCCGTCCATCCCAGGCTTGTGACGTTCTGAGAAAAGTGAAGGCGCATTTTTTTCGATAATATTAACACGGTGCCCGCCCAGCCCACCTCTTGAAGTTTCCCATAAGAACATGAGAAAAAAACTGATTTTTGTAAATTGTGTTTAAATCACAAAAATTGTAATACGGTAGAGGCCAAGGGGTTGACAATTGGACCGATTGGGTATATAGTATATACCTACATACTTCTGACTTGAAAATATACTTCAGGATATTTCAGTGACTTATTCAGAAGATCTCACTGACTTCAGGAGATTTTAAGAGTATTACATAATGATTTCAAGTGACTTCAAGTGATTTCATGTGCATTCAGGTGACTTCATGTGACTAAATTTACGAGACTTCATTAATTTTATGAAGTGTCTATTTGTCTCACTGATCACTAGGATGGGTAGAAAAAAAAGTTGAAAATCAAAATCAACCTAGAACTGAAAAGTTTCACTTTAGGTCCCTTATAAATTGTGTCAAATTTAAAATAGATCAATCGATATATCATCAACATCACTAAATAAACAATTTGTAATATTTTCTAAAATCTTGTAAGGTTGAAAAATTTTCCTCAAAATAGCATCTCAAGAAAGTAAAATAAATTTTTTAAAGCTTTGCAAACTATCCTAAAATTGTTTTGAGCATAGATTTTTCGTAATTAAAATTTATCTAAAAAAATACAGAAGATTTTAGCAATTAAAATGGCCAGATGCCCTTATTTTAAAACATTTGAAATGTTGTGCTCCCACCTCCTCGTTTCTTGAGGTTACATGAAAGGAAGATGCCACGCAATTTCTGGCCTAATCAAATAATATTTAGAGATTTTGCAGGAGCCTTGAATTTTGCAGTGAATTTTATATGAGAATAATTGAGCGAAAGCTTCGAAGTCAGATAACATTCTCAAATGTTAATGACTAGGGAGCGATAGCTTTTAACAGAGCAAAAAAGTGATCATGTGTAAAATTAAAAATTATGTGGAAATTCAAAATGGTCGCGATCACAATTTTCGAAAAAAGAGGTACTTTTGCATTATCCGAGAAAATCACTTGGAACTTGGTTAAAAGACCTTTTTCATTAAAAAGTAAACAGTGTAGAATTGTATGGAGGCATCAGCTTTTATTTTTAAATTCTCATTCTGATGAGAAGGTATTGGTTTTATGTAAAATTTGACTTAGTCGGTTTTCATACAATCTCCACGTTTTGAGACCCCCTGAGCTAGAAAAAAATATTTTTACCAAGGTGTCTGCCTGTCTGTCTATAGTATGTCTGCAGTCTGTCTATAGGCATGATAAATTTCGAAAAAATGATCAGGTTGGATTGAGCTTTGAAAAATTTTTTCAAGCCCTAAAAGAAAAGGACAAGTTCGTTATCCAGCTATCTTTGATAAAAATTCAAAAAGTTGGAGCATTTTCAAAAATATGTACACCATTTTTTTTTAATTTAAAAGTTCTATGTACGGCAATTCCTAGCAACAGAAAATCTGAACAATTTCTTTTTATAACTTTTTTCGATAAGAAGAAAATTAACAGAGTTGTAGCTTTTTCAAAATCCAAAAAAACAAACGAAAATGAATATTTTAAGCCAAACAACGCACGATATGAAAAAATTCATTAAAAGAAAAACTTTATTTTTTGAAAGCCTTACCAGGTTATCATAACAATTTTTTGAATTTTCTTGAAAAATCGAAAATTCAAATTTTGACCCCATACTTAAATAGACTTGATTCTCTCACCAACTATACCAATTTCAACGAAAAAGTGTGAACAAAAAATCATTTCGGTAAATTCGTTGGTAGTCATTTTTTTTCTTTATTCAGAATTGTAATATTTATGCATCACTAGTTTTTTTCTACTGATACAATATCACAGAAAAAACGAAAGATAAAGTTTACCTTGCTTGGATAATCTTTCGCCTCATTATCATTATCGAAATACATTCAATTTTTAAACGTTCCAAAATGTACCTCCAATACATTTTAACTATTGTATTTTATAAGTCTTATTATTTTAAAATTAATAATGAAGTAAGCGAATAGTTGTTTCAAATCTGGTGTCCTGATTTATAGCTCGAATCCACTCATAGTTGGTCGTTTTCCCATTGCTGCTATGGGCGTAGCAGACGACAGCTTTTATTCCATCGTAGGATAATCTTTCGCCAAATAGCATGTAAACTTTATCAGCGGAAAATTGTACATGCAACAAAATTTAACTTTAGTTTTTTCTGTGATTGCATTCCTAACCAATTTGGATAAACTTTCGTTAAAATTTCAAAAAATGCGATTTTTTCGAAATTATATTAGCCTCCATTTTTTTATTTTACAAACTTCTATGTTGGACGCTTCACTATTTATTTCTTAATAAAAAAGGTTTTTTTTAACGAAGTTCGGAGTAATTTTCTTGGAAAATGCAAAAATATCCCATTTTTGACAAAATTGTGATCGCCGCCATGCTGAATTTTCGCATAAATTACAATTTTACACATGACCAATTTTTCTAGTCTGCCAAAAGCTAACACTACCTATGTGTGCGTCAGATTTCATTAGAATTTATTAAAGTTATGTCAATTAGAAGCTTTTGCTCAACTTTCCCTATATAAAATACTAAAAATATTATCCGATTAGGCTAAAAATTGCAGGTTTACTCCACGTATAAAATGAAGATTATTAAATTCTTTATTCTCAGAGTTTCGTTAAAATCGCTAACATATTTTTTTTGTAATATACATAATGTGCCCGATTTTTAAGAATCATGTAAGATTAAAATATTTTCAATTTTTATAGAACAAGTTATCATTTTTATTAATTTCAAAAAAAATGTATACCCCCTAGGGGAAAAAACTTCTGGCGTTGGTCAGCCAAAATTAATCGCAAATGAGACGGACTAGCCTGGGACTGGCCGGAACTGTAACACTTTTTGACGGTTGGCCCACGGTCAGGCCAACCGTCGGATGGTCGGTCCAACTTTTTGCGCCACTTCTCGGGCAAAGCAGCTAAATGATAACGGCCAACCGCCTTTCACTTCTCAACGTCGACCCGACATTTGGTCCCATATATAGGCCATCTATTAAGATGACGTCGACCCAACCTTGGACAAAAATGTGGGGCCGACTTTGATTTTTGAAGGGTTGTACTACCCAAGGAAAAATACACCACTGGCGTAATACTGGCCCAGTACAGATTGCTTGAGTCCCAGTACTTACTGCATATAGTCCGAATATTATTTATCATTACAAAAGTGTAAATTTCAGACTTTGCGTTTAATGTTAACACCCACTATTGTTATATTCTAAAGATATAATAGAATAGGTATTCAAAAAAAAAAAAAAATTGACTGCGAGTATTTTGTCTATAAATGTTAATGGGCCTGCATAGAATGAATAAATCTATTACATTTTTAATCATTATATATTACAAATGAAATTTCTAACGCTACGGGGTTTCGAACCTACATCTATACCTGAATCTATCGCCTAGATGTCGGGAGCTTTAACCATTACTCTAACCTAAAGTATTGAAAGTCAATGAAAAAACCATCCTCGTAAGCCGCAGCTCAAAACAGTAAAAGTCGGCCAGAATTGGGCCGACACTCGGGTTTTCGCCCGCCGCCGACGTCAGTTGTAAACGTCGGTGGGACCATGGCAGCTTGAAAACAACTTGTCGGCCCAACTCTGGTTACCGTAGCTCGGAGTTTGCGCCGATGGTCAAGCTCTTGCGATCGACCGAATTTCGCACCTGGGGCTCCTGTCCAATAAATAATCCTTGATAATAATGATAAAAAATTCCGAAGCAATAATAGCAGTATCTAGAAAAAATATATACGATTTTGTTTAAACTATAAATTTTAAGGCTAAGAAATGAATGTTGAAATATTTTAAAAATATGAATGTAATAATAATAAAAAGAGGTTGAATAAGTTTTTCAATATAGTGTCACGTTTCGTATTCAGTGTGCCATATTTTATGGTTAAATTCGTTCAAATATGAAAAGAAAGGCATGTTTTGACCCTTTCAAGGGGGTAATTGACCAAAGTAACTCTTATTTTGCTGAGTGGGATCTCCGTATGTCAAATTTATTAAAAATTAAAAAAATATATTTTCTTTACACACACATACAAAACCCTCGTTTGGCCGCCGTTTACAGACATAAAAAATGGCCGATTCCGCATCGTGTGCGAAGGCGATGAGCAAAATCCCCAACATCGGTGAGCAAAATGCCTTGATCGGTGAGCAAACTGCTCTCCGTGGTTACCAAAACATTTTGCTCACTATGTGAACATCGTGCTGGGTCTGGTTTGGTTAGTCATTTGTCATTGTAGCAGTTGTTAGTCACCACGTCAATCGTGTTGGGTCAGTGAGGTTATAATAGATGTCTGCAAACGGTAGGCAATCTCAGATTTTACATTGTAATGTGAAAAGAAAAATATTGCTCGATACACGAGGCCTCACGGGTATATGTTCCCTGCTTGTGTAAAGGCACATCACTCACCCATCAGCTCAGCTTCGCCTCACCTTCGAGTTCGTACTGGGCCTTCACACTCGCAGTGAGCAAACCGCCCTTTAGCCTCTGGTATCGAAATATTCTATTCTTGTATACAGGAAAAAGCGGGGCTCATGTAAAGTCAGATATTTTTTATTCAAAATTGAGACTTTTTTAGTCTAAATGTACTTAATGCATTATACGGATAAATTGATATACAGAGCTATCCATATGAAGAACACAAACAAGCCTATTGAGGACGCTCCAACTTCACGTCGCTCAACTGAATGCATGTGAAAGTATCTAACCTACCGGACTTTCCAGTTTTTTCATACTTTCAGGGCTCTACTTCATTAACGAAATAGAAAAAATCTGTAATTTCCATAGAATCTCTGTATTGTACCCTTCTATCGTGTCTCAATTTTTGAAAAAAAATTGTCAGAACCTTTTAGGCGTCATGCTAAAATATGCTCGAAAATATGATACATTGCCTTGGAATAGGCCTTGCATGTATATAATGCGATTTTTTATTTTACGCTCTCTACGTGGGGTGATCGCTAGAGTGATTGATCAGCAACCTGGGTCGGAGCAGTGTTGCGAAACGAACTTGTCATTTAAATGAATAACACGAGAATTCTAGATCAATCTAAAATATCTATACCTCACACCTATATACCTATAACTATACCCTATAGTCTATACCTATATACCCATCCACACACTACTACTTTCCAACCGAGCAATTCACGCCTACCCCGAAAGGGAAACGGCTTAATTTTATAATAATAATAATATAAAAAAACTGCGAAATGGTCAGCCGTTTTCTAATTGCACCAAGCTTCAGATAACACTCTAATAAATCTACAGTCTCAATTTGAAAAAAATCCTCAGAAAATAATTTTATCCCTGTAATAGTTTAAATTTACTTGTGGAACAAAAAAAATTACATGAAGTTGTCCCGGCAGCAGCTAAAGTAGGACCTGAAAACATAAGACGCAGCAGAAGTTATGCTTAGCTTTTTTCTGTTTTTCTCTTTTCGTGCTTCGTTTAGGTTGGAATTTGAAATAACAAATTGTATGTTTGGTACTATTTCTTATCCTGAATGCACTTAATACTATGACCCTGTAATATTAATACTTTAACTCTATATTATACGGATCTGCTTGCGAAACAAAGTGGCAATTCAACATTTGTTCCGAGAATAACGGTATCGAGTCCCTCAAGGACTAAGTAAGCTACTTCATTAAGAAACAGTATGGCATACGTAGACTATGCAACTTCGATTTATGTCTCGAGGAACCTGAACATGATAAGGGACGCAACGTGACCGATTCAATGACACTTTTTATCGCCATTGTCTCCCCATCCCTTGCCCCAGAAATTTGTACAACACACAACCATTCTAGATTATTTTCACCAAAAACTACGGCATATATCACACTCATGAGATTTTTGTAATTCCACAACCAATAAGAGGAGACTATTTTTTTAAAATCGGTTGAGAAACCCTTCACGCTCAGAGTGCACTCTGAGCGCTAATATCACAAACACCCCCTGTAAGAGGGGAGTGGGACGCACTGGCGGTTGCCATGTCAACGATGTCAACACGCGTCGAAAGTTTTGAACTTGTATTTTGAAAATTTTTTCACTGAAATTAACTTTATTCCTTACTTACGTAATCCATAAATCATTATAATAATTTTATTGTAGTACTTACACTTTCTATATCCTTTTCATAATTTAGATGCCATTTTCCTTCTCGTTTTTAATTCAGGAACGTGATATACACCCAACAAAATAAAAACACAAACGAACATAACCTACGTATGCATCGAGATGTCAAAATATAGCACAGGGGAGTGGGTAAAACACGTGACTGCGAAAACAGCTCTGCGCATGTGCGCGGCACGGACACGAAATTTTCAGCCGTGGCAAACATTAACGAATTCTTGGACATCGCTCGTCCCACCTCTGCTCACCAAACACATAGGGTGATACCACTCCTTACTATTTCTTTGTGGGTGCAACAATGAAGAGTTTACGCTAATCATTCACCACTTTAACTTCCACTAACTCTTACGACTGTTTTTATTTTCGTCTCAAATGATCATGACGTATCACTGTAATGAGAACAAAAAAAAAACGGAATGTGCAAGTTCTTTTGGGTTGAGTTTCATCGAAGCCTACCGCCGGGGCATTATTTCTCAAGTGTACACTGAGAGGCCTTTTGTTTGAATAAATGAAAAAAATGAATTAGAATGTAGTATAATATCGTTCCAAAATAGGGAAAACCTAGGTTTTATTATACTTATTCGTATGCCAGTACCGAAGTTTAATATTATCATACGAGTATCTAAAACACAAAGACGACAAAGTAGTATTCTAAATACGAAATATTATGAATCTCCATATCAAGAATTAACACTATGAAAAAATGATATTCTTTTTACTGAGTTTTCGAAAAATAGTTTGAATAAGAAAAATAGAGAATATCATAATCTCGAAAACGTATTTTAGAAATTGATATTGTGAATATGAAGTTGACAGAAACTTGAGACACATAACAAACTATGAAATCATTATTTTTTTATTTTTCATATCGTTTCGTTTGAGAATGCTCCTCGAGTGTTTCCGCCGTTTTCCAATCGCGTCCGATTGTGCAGAGCCGAACATGGAACGCATGGAACACCGACACCGGTCGGTCCAAATCCAATTCGGTCCAATTCCACGTTTTGACACATGTTACACATATTTTTATTATTAAACTTATAAATTTTTGTATTTATAAATAAATAACATATACATAGCACTGTACAGGTGTACAAAGTACTCAATCGGACATTTGCCTATTTTAAAGAAAAAATCAGGACACCAAAACAGACCTCGAAAAAAGAGGACATGTCCCGAAAACCCAGGACGGGTGCTAACCCTAAAGTTAACTCTGTCTATTTTCAATTTATTCATTTACTATTGGATTTAAAACATTAGGAATTCTTCATCACGAAATTTATACACCAAGATAATAAGATTTAATTCAATGAGTACAATTTATAAAATATTACATACTGAGATATCAAATTGGATAATATCATTCATACAAGAATATTATCAGTTCCTTTAATAAAATGTATTTTTCAAAAAATCAATTTAATAATTGAAAGTGAAAAAATGTTTAACCTATCTATTAACAAAATGTCTGAAGCAACAAGTCACTCATGAAATAGGGCCCAGATATTTGTCATACTGCCCTGAGTTGTCAGGCGACGCCGCTTTGCCTAGATTTTTACCAAATATTCCATAATGTAAGTTAGCCGTGGGGTTTAGTTGTTATAGGGATCAAATATGTTAGTAATTTCGGTAAGTTAGGTTCGAATCTCGCCGCAGCGTTCCGATTTTTCATAGCGATTAAGCGTGCGATTATGTATGTAGTGAATAAATTAAGCATATATATTAATGAAAATAATAATTGTGCGCGTGTTTCCGTATTTAATTGTATTTAATTTGTGTATTTAGTTCCTCCTACTGAAGGTTAAATGTTTTGGTGGAGTGAGTTATTTTTCATATACACGGAAAAAAGTGGATAGTCAGATTCACTTTCATGCATTGTTAACTTGCAGTTTACTTGTTCACGTTGTACAAGAAACAATTTAAATGGTTTCTGATACTGTATGAGATAGTCATCTCGAAATATACAAAACCTAAAGTCAGCATTACTACTTCAAATAGTAAAAAGAAAGATTACTAGAACAAGGAGCTTCAATAACTATTTGACATAGTACAGTTGAACATGTAAGCTGTATGAATAACTAATTTACATAGTAAGCAAAGAACTGTGAGTTTTACTTTTGCAAGTGGGTTAGATCTCCTTTTTCGCATTGCAATAAGCACTGCGCGAAATTGTCAGCCTTACTATTTCAAATGGTAAGCAAATAAGTTCAGTGGCATCACTAGAAATGTGTAGGCCCCATCCGCAAATTTTTTTAGGAGGTCCGTTTGAAAAAAAGAAGGCCGATTTATAACTTGCTTATAAGTAAA